>SSNR01000055.1:2496599-2535125 GCA_006937965.1 Callopanchax toddi | reverse complement strand
CCCCCCCCCCCCCCCCCCCCAGTGTCTTCTCTCATGAACCAGGCTTTAAATAAAACTTTCAGAAAAGTACTGGATGCAAGCCAAAACGTCCAGAGATTTATAGAACAATAAGAAAGAGAACGTTTATAACAAAAACATCCATATCTTTATTCCAACAGACACAAAACTGAGACACAAATAGAGGAAGAAAGCAGCATTTTGTCCCTGACAACTGTTGTAGGTCATGTTTGTTTGGAACCGTTTTTCCAACGACAACAATAAGAGGGTGCTTATGAATGGACCAATTACCTCCTTCAATTCATTCTTCACCAGGAGCCTCCTAACTACAATTCCACCTACAGGTACACAGTGTGTGAAATAATTTTTAAAATATTTTAAAAATGTCTCTTTCCAAAAAGCAAGTTTAGAGGGGAGCCATTAAATCAAGATATTTTTATCCACTTAGGGAGAAATAGTTTAATTCTTACCAAATCAATGAGCTGAAGCTGGGTCACAAAGAGGGATGAAGTTATAAAATAGCTCAATCTAAAAAAAAAAAATGTTATGAAAAAAATGTATAAGTTCTTTACACTGCTGTTTATTTGACATTCATATTAAATCTAATATACTTGCTGAAGTGCCCTATATAGGCAGACAGCTGCTGCTCTGTGAGCTACAAATAAATAGAATTCTGTTAACTCCTTGTTTACAAATTAGCTTCAAACCACGTGACCTTAAAGCAGCCAAATAGTATTAGTTTTAGTGCTTTCATAAGCTGCTCTATCCAGTCCTGTCTGCTGCCCTCTGGTGGAGAATCTACAAGTGGAACGTGAATGTTTTATTTGATTACTGACTGTTATAATAAAATAAATACAATATGATTAGCTAATAAATGGTTCACATTTTATGATCTAGTTTTATATTATTGTATATCTCGGGCTTTAAACAGTGATGTAGTCTTCAGGTAAAAATGTGAATATTGTGAAAAAGCTCCGTTTTTTTCACAAATTTCAAAATGTGAAACTCTTATATTTTATAGATTTATTTCACATCGAGTGAACTATTTCAAGTCCTTATTTTATTTCTTGTCATTTTGATAATAAAAGCATAATTCAGCGTCTCAGAAAATTAGAGAATTACATGAGATCAGTAAAAAAAAGAAAAAGGTGCCAAGTCCTGCTGGAAAATAAAATCAGCATCTCCATAAAGCTTGTCGGCAGAAGGGAGCGTGAAGGTCTCTAAATGGCAGAGGCTGCATTGACTTCAGGAAACAAACTGGACTGACACCAGCAAATGACATGGACCAAAACCATCACTGACTGTGGAAACTTCTCTCAGAACTTCAAGCGATGTGGATTCTCTCCACTCTTCCTCCAGACTCTAGGACCTTGGCTCCCAAATGACCTGCAAAAATTCTCCTTAAGACACTTCTGATTAAATGAGTGACAAAAAAATGAACTTTTCCCCAATATATTCTAATTTTTTTTAGCTGTACCTAAGATTAGAATTATAAGTGTTCACACTCTTATCCATTTTAACAGATTTCTCCTAAATCACACTTCTAGTGGAAATGAGTTTATAAGTCCTCTATACATTTCTGTTTATTAAAAGGTAAATTGCATGAGCTGTTTGATTTAAACTTTGGCATAAACTATTAGAATGAACTCAAAACATCCCATAAACCACTGGACTAATTTGAATGAAACCCAAAATGTAATCATAGGATGTAACTGATCAATTCAAGATGTCTGCCATAGCTGATCTCAGCTAAATGCAGCAAACACAAAAATGGCTAAAACACCCTCAGTGTTACAGATATAGAGCTAAAAAGTGACGTGCTAGTGGCTAATAGTCTTTACAGCACACATGCTAATAGATCATGTGACATCTTGCAATATTGCATGAGATCGTAGGATGTTATTTTCATGATTTAACTAAAACGACTACGTCTCAGTGTTTTTTTCAGTAGGAGCATCTGCAGCCATCTGATTTAAACTACAGACTTAAAAAAACTTTTTGATGCGTCTTTACTTCTTCATGACTAACTTTTTAAAAGTTGTAGGCAAAGAGAACTCATCTGCCCTCGGGACTTTTCTAGACTGTAACTTTCTTATTAAATAAAACATTAAACTCCTCAGGGCTTTGAACCAACCACAATGTGTGTTTTCTGCTATTTCAAAAATAAGGGGGGAAAAAGGCCATTCTACATCAGATGAGTACATTTTCACTTGTTTCTCTGTGGCCACTGCCTGTCAGTAGCATGTCAGATAATAAAAACCTACTAAATCTGGAACTTTTCATTTAAGATGTTTTCTTTTTTACTTTTAATTGTCTTTAGTGTTATTAACTGGGCTGTTTATGGACCAGACTATGAAGAAATACACATGGAAGGCTAAGGAGGATGCAGGTTTGAGAATGAGTCACCGTTATCCTCACAACTGACTTCAGTAACACCTTTCATCTTTTCAACCCCGAGGCTTTGAGCAAGCTATAAACTCACTCACAGCACTGTTTGTGGACTTGATTTTCTATGAAATCATAAAACACTCATGAAGCATTTAGATAAAGGTATTCTAGCATTCTGATTGGTCACTTCTTTGCTGCCAAACCAGTAATACCGCAGTACAAACCTCATTTAGTCATAAACTTAAGATTTACATGTTGGTTTTGGATTCAGCCTCATAAAACTTCTTCATTTGTCTGAGCATTGAGATGTAGCAGACAGTAAAAAACAAAGCAGTTTCTATTATTTTTACCCAACATTCATCTTGTTAATTCCCATCATAATGGAAGCAATGAATCTAGAAGACATGTGGAAGGACAGCTCCAGTAAAATCATTCTGTTCAGTCATGTGTGAAAGGTTTTAATATAGGAAACAAAAAAATTATATTCTCTGCAAATCCAAGTAAATTTAAACAAGTCTCCAAGATGACTGAAAAATCTGCAAGTAACTCTTGCTGTTCTGCACAGAGAGAGGTTGTAATAACGGGATCTATGTGGGAAGCAAGTTTGGGGAAAGAACTTCAAAATCAACATTTTCTGTAACTTCATTTAAAAAAATGCAACATTTATTTATTTAAATAAAAGAAGTACTTTTTTCACATGAGGTTGAGGATAACAATAATCCCAACAAAAAAAAGCACAATAGCCTCGATGTTCAAGGTAGCTACAGGTCCATCAGCTCTAGGACAAACAGACTCAGGGACAGCTTCTTCCCACAAGCCATTACCTCCCTGAACGCACAAATGCACCACTGTCACTTTGCATGTAATAGTCTTATGTGCAATGGAACTCCTGTGCAATAATTGTACCCACACTGGGCATTATGATCATGCAACATCCTTTTATTATTTATCTGATGTGCAATTACTTTGCAAGATGTTTATAGTGTTTTATACGAGCAGCACCTCTTAGGAGCTCTTGCAATTTCGTTGTGCCTACAGCATGTTTTTGGTGTTGTACAGTGACAATAAAAGCTTTCTATTCTATCTTTTCTAGATCCTTTTGAGTTTTAAAACCTTTGGCTGATTCACCTGATGAATGATCTAAAACTGTTTTGTATTCGAGACAAAAACTCCTTTCAGATCCAGACCGAATGTCCAAGATCTCCAGGTTGCAGAGCCTGAAACATAAACACTGAGACAGTTCTCCTGCACAGACCCTGGTTTCAGAGAGCGATTTGCTTCATATCCGGAGACAGGAGAATGAACAGTGACACTGAGCTGTTTCTACATGCACATGATGAGGAACAGGTGTTCCCAAACGACTGCCTCCTGGAGCTTTTCTTAACAGTATTATCTTGAGATCTATCCTAAGCTGCACATTTAGCGTGCCATTAACCAAGCTGAGTTATAGACTCTGAAATCATATTACACTAATGAGTTCATGTGGAGAGAAAAAAAAAGAAAGTCATGACAAAAAAATACCTGCCAATTTTCCCTTTTTAAATTCAGAGTCCTGGTCTGGATCTGGGTGAGGATAATGCCGTTGTTGTTAGCATGCAGAGTTTGACAGGACAGAAACTATTATTTGTCAACTACACAGTAAAGATCAATGAAAACCATTCATCCGTTTGCTGTTTCTGCTGGTCAGGAGGGAGGGGGTGGAGCCAATCAGACATGAGAGGCTGCTTTGGGTCCACAGCTAAGAACTTTATGTATTTTAACATTTTCAGAATTAGAAAACGTAAAACCTGATTGCAGTTTTTGTAAAAAAAAAAAAAAACATTTTATAGTTTATACAATTTGTACCTCTTCAGGAGCAATAACAACGCTGACTGGATTTAATGTTTGATTGATTGGTTCTAGTTTTTCTCTTTGCCAGCTGTGTCTAAAAATGACTGATAGATGTGCAGACTAAAACGACCTGGCGTTCTGTTTTGTTGACTATTTATCAGATGATGTCAGTCAGATTTAGCTGCACATCCATCAACCGTAACTTTAAAACCACCAATTATTGAATAACTTTTCAAAACGTAACCCCAGTCCATTGATTGGATCTCCAGTGCAGATAGAAAGGTAATTATTCATGCTAACGCTCACAATGAAGGCCAGTCTAAAATCCAAAGCAGATGACTCATGCAGGTGCAGGGAGAACACACAGATTCATAAGTGCACCAGGAAATTCAAACTAGACCTTCCTAATTACCCATCGCCTGGACTATCAGATAAACAGCAAGGACTGCAAAGGTCTGTTTAGGATGAAACCCACATTACCCTCTATCTGAACCCTAATGCACCAACTCGGTACCACGACAGAACATTAGCAGCACCTTCTGGATCATGCCTGGAACTGCACGTTAAATACACACATTCAGGAAGAGTGTTGCATTCACTTCCTTTTTCTAATTAGAATAAACATCTGAACTAACCTCACAATAATACAACACAATTTATGATGTTAAACAATCAAATTTCATGTCTTTTGTATTTAGTTTGGTTTTATAATGAACTTCTTGGCAGCTGGAAGATGCTCTTTATTTTAAGAGCTCTATTTGTCTCTATGAATTTGTTAAATATGCCATTGTTTTGACTTTTTTCACATAAAGAGTTGGGTGAAAATGAAGCCCTGTCTGTCAGGGAGAGGTGTTGAGGTTAAACACTAAACACAATATCGCAAAACTTTGTATCCATTGATTGGAAATGTTCTTTTCCCATGAAAACACGTGAAATGTGTCTGAATAGGAAGCATGGCAGATTAAGAGGGCATTCAAACATTGTCAGAGTTAGAAAAAAATGCTTGAATTCATATTAAAACACATTTTTTGCTTCAATTCCAGTCTTTCAGACAGCCTGATGAGATGTAACCCCATGTTTCCTTACAGTCTCCAGACAACTTTGACTTATTCTTTAAATTTTGCTGACACATTTTGGAGGAGTTTTGAGTTGTTATCCTGTCGTGGACATGCCTCGAAGTTGCACAGAATTCTTTTCTTTTGGGGAGGGGATAAACTTCCCCAAACTTTTGAGTGATAGTGCACACATATTTTCAGTTTTTCCTTCATTAAAGAAAAGCGACCTATAGCTAAAAGAGACACAAGCTTCAAAATTTGCATTAACTTTTCTGTTTTTTTTAGCTGCTTCTCCTTTCTCAGCTAGAAAAAAAGGTTCTACTTTTTCTAATTGACTTTTCTGTTTAATACAAATCATTTTTAGTTGGCATGCAGTCATAGTAAACTGTGGTTTTGCCTTTTAGAGTGAGATCAGAGCAGCCATGATGACAGAGCACATGGTTTCATTTATCCAGGTTATAATTTTACTAAGTGTGAAAGATTATATATATTTAAAAAATAATTGTTTACTATCATTTTCTTGTACACTTTCAGAGATCTAACACTGGTACGGCTTTTTAAAAGTATCTTCCCCTCAGACTTGGTGAGATGTGTGTAAAACATCTGGTGCACACCGACGATCTGAGCTGTCTGGAGGAATATTTGCGTGTGTGAGGGCAAAATTACCCAAGAAAAAACACAACGAGGTTTTATTTTTAAAAACCTTTTCACCTATCATCACGTGAAGGGAAAACTCTTATTTACTGCTGCATCACAAAGACATCAGGTTTGGGATTCAAAACGGGAGCAGTTCAAAGAACTCCTCTACTCGCACTTATAAAGTAGCGAGTAAGTACTGGCAGCTCTAGCTACTACTTAGTGAACGCAGTTTCTTCAAAGACACCAGGGATGTGGTCTTTGCCTATAAAAAGACCAAAGCCGTTCTGCAGCTTTCAAGGGGTTTTTATTGGGGCGGTGACTCCGGTTCACCAACAGACGGTGCTGTGGCACCACGTTCTAGTCAGCTGGTTTGTTCTCCTCTGCTTACAATTAGGAATAATCCTTCTCTCAAGGTTCAGGAACTTTATTGTCTATTCAAGTGAAATTCTTGGTAACTAACATAACACGGAACATGTGCAGTGAAAATGATACGTTAAAAACTTAACAGCTTGCAGAGGGAGGCCTAGGACTTGTGGCTCAGGTCAAATTATGAGTTTAAAGAAAAAATGCTGAAGTTTTTTTTTTCCTTCCTTCCCCCTGTGAGTTTCTACACTCAGAAAAATGTGCGTGCGTATTTTTGTTCTTCTTTTGAACATCATTCACACCTGGAGTTTTTGCTGCGAGACTAGGGGGAGGTTTTAATATTCCATGGTCTGTTTCTGCGCGTAACCAAACACCTCTACTGCTTCTTTTGTCTTATCTGAGATTAAGCAGGGAGAGCCTGGCAGGTGTTCCTCCCCTCAGGCTACAGACTTCTGAAACAAGGAAAATAGAGAGTGTGAGTTAGAATGAAAGGGAACAGAAATGCAAGCATCCACACACACATATAGCTTGACACGCATGTCCAAGTGTGTTGCAAGATCACACAACCGGCGCTGTTACATGCAGTGTAAACATGTCTGAGGGTGTGTGTTAAATACTCATTACAGAGGACTGGGTAAGCTCTGGGAGAGACCGGGAGAGAAAACAAACAAACCCCACAGGGTGGCTGAGACGGGCGGTGAGGGGCTGAGGGAGGCCTCTCCCAGAGTAATTCAAGTTCAATAACTGACCCTTAACCTCACTCGAACTCAGGTTACACAGTTCTGGTGAGACAGATTATAGCAACAGTTTCCTCACAGCTGTGGATTCTATACACCTTTACAGGAGCTTTACACACACACACACACATAGTACCAAAAACATACACAAAAAAAGGTCAGTTGGTAATGTCAACATTCAGCTAAGTATTCTTGAATATCAAATGGCATCATGGATGACAGGTTCCCAATCTGTGCACATTTTGCTATGATGTAAAGAAACCAGGGACCACACAGAGCCCTTTCACAGCCAGGAAGCAGAGGACATCATTCACCTGCGGAGCTGCAGCTGGGCCAGTTTCACTCCGTCAGAAAGAGCTCATTACCTGAATGTCAAAATTAGCTGAGAACTAAAACACAACCTCTTCAAACCACTGACAAGAAGTTGTTCCGTATGCACTCATGCAAACTTGGAGAAACTATATATTTAACTTGTCTCATCAAAAAAAAAAAACACACACACAAAAAAAAAACAGAATGCAGAACTTTAAACATTTAAAGGAGCATTCCTTGAAGGAACACACATCCTCTGCCACCTTTCATGCAAAGTTTTAAACTACGATCACCTTATGTTGGAGTTATAATTGTTTGGGTAACTCAGTGGCTCTTATCCACAACCAAATCAAGCTTTAGCTCAATAGAAATGACTGAGATGTAGCCATGTGTGTTTAGCTTTGCTGGTCATTAAAATGCATAAAATAATAAGCTAACACTATGAATGTTGTTCAAAAACATCCTCATTTGCCTTTCAGCAGCGTAATAAAATTGCTGTCATTAGCCGCACTGTTAAGTGAGAATAAGCAGTTGTCGTGTTGTTTTATCTCCATATTGGTGCATGCAAGTACATAAACTCAGTACACAAAAATCACGGTGAAATAGTACTTTACAGCTTTGCAAACAAACTTCCAGTTTGTCTGTGTTTGTATTAATATTTGCTCAGCGTTATCCATCCGTCACATGCATTCAAACGTTTGCAACTTCCAGAAGAGGCCAGCTGAAGGGCTGCAGAGGCCATGGTTGTGGCCGCAACCTAAAAATGGTTCCCATCCCATGCTGTGTTAGCATAACCACCGTCACGTGTTCCAGGCACAGCCTGAGACGGAGGTACACAGGGAGAAGGAGATGTGGCCACTTTAAATTTAGTGTTCACAGCACCAACATGAACTTCAACACATGCAAAACATAAGAGAGAGATGTCAGTAAAAAATCAGTTTCTGCTACTTCGAACCACTTCCCACCCAGCAGACGTTGCTTTGATTAAGAAACAGACTCGTCCAGATAACTGTGCCTCTGGGCATCTTTTGCTTCTATTGTTCAGTGCAACAGTAGGTGGGGCTGCAGGCCCTATAAAATGTCCTTTCTTTGATCTATTCTTCTTATTCATCACTGCTATGCATGAGGATGGTGTGCATGAAAAGATAAGGCCTAAAAAAGTAAAGAGATGACAAAAAGTACATATGCATAACAAGTGATCAGACCTTATCAAATAAAAATTATCTTCTGAGAAGACGGTGAGGGGAAAACCAATCAGCTCTATGCAGCTGGAAGGGTGGATGGGTTTTGTTTTTTGGTGAGATATAGAAAGAAGAAAACCACGATTTGTCAGTTGTTTTCAGTCTTCTGTTAATTTTTACGTTGCACAATGTCCAATTGTTATTTCCAAACCGATATCCAAGACAAAGCTAAAGGCATACTTGCGTCTAAATGAAACCCAGGATTTATCAGACCCTTGCTCCACCCTTTGTGACTTTACCATTTAGCCTGTTGTTATGAGCCGATCTACCAATCAGCAGCGCACAAAGCTTCTATTGTCCAAAGCCTGGGATGGCACAGCTCCAGAGAGAGTCTGCTCTGATAGCAATCTGCAGCTAAAACTTCTCTCCCAATCCTGACGCTGCAACAGCTCAAAGCTCAGGAAAAGGTTGATCTGAGGTCAGTTTTGTGCCCCACAAATGGTTTTAAATAAGGATATTGTTGCGGTAAGCTGGTCATAGGTGTGTGTGCCTTTGGGCCAGGTGCTAGGGATCAAGCTTTTGTGCTGTGGTGGAGCTTTTTCCCTTCAAGTGGGCCCAAATCCTTTTAAGAGAGAAAATGTTGATGTTTACATCCTTGCCGTGACCCCATCTTGGCCTTTTCACTCAAACATTCCTGCCATAGCTGTGACATCTAGCTAAGCTTGAGGACACCAGAGGGATAGTGAAAACAACGCCTAATCACAGCCACAGGGCAACCCCCCCCCCCCCTCCACCATGATAACAATGCAACCCCTTAACCTCTCTGTGCTTGTGTGTGCTCCTTAATGTAAGATTGTGTGTTTTGTTGCAGGCGACGGATTTCCGTAAAGGTAATCTTAAGATTACTTGGTTATTCGCTCCTTAAAAAGTCCTTTTATCAGAATCGGCTTGGACAGAAATCCTGTTAAGATAATCACGTTTTCCACACAGATCCACACATTTGCCACACTACGGCATATTTGTTGCATCCCTGGAGGGGGGGGGGGGGGGGGGGGGGGGGGGTCCTTACTCAACAGGTTATTATCTAATATGCTCCGAATTAAACAGGTGAAAGTCATGATGGTAAAAAGCCAAAAAGGCAGGTTTATTACAAATATTTCAAAACCAAGATGCACTTTTTTATTTGTTATAGATTTTTTGTTTGACAGAACTTTGCTGGTGGATGGATGGATGATTTGAGGGAGAGCTCGTGCTGCAGAGTACTGAACTTGAGAAGACAGGTCAACACAGGTCAACCGAGTCCAGCTAAACAAACACACACTATCAAAGAGGAAATTTCCTGTCCAATCTGCAAGTTTTCACTTCACAGTTAGTGTAAATTTACCAGATGATCCCAAGGGATTTGCACAAATGAACGTCTACTCTGGTAATTAGTCACCTTAATGTCTAGGAGGCATGATAAACAGAGTAAAAATGTAACAATGCAGAGATTTTATGGCTTTAAATCATATAGGTCATCTTTATTCCAGCATTTGTTTTTTGTTTTGTATTTTTCTGCTTTTAAACAGCTTAAATATTTTATTGGAATAAATAAGCATTATATTTTTCATTTCACGCTAAGTTAGATCCTGCAAATAGAGCTGCATGCAGCTTTGTCACACAGCAATTAACCACCAGTGAGGTTTTGGCTCTGAAGCCTTGCAACGTTTTCAAATTGCTTCCCAACCATAATTCCTCCATCCTCTTTGACTCAGATACCTGTCAGCTTAACAAACAAAGGACATACTCTATAGAGCCTCTTATCCTGACATGCACATAAGATATACACACATGCACATATTCTAGGTGCAGGATAATGTTGTTTTTACTTAGGTTTTGTGGCTTTTTTCTACAAATAAAGACAAAGAATAAAAAGTTAGTGTTGGTTTGTTTTTATTATTAGAATTTAAGCTTAAAATGTGATAAATGTAATACAAATGTTAGTAGAAAGCTGCAACAATACTGCAGGTTTTCTGCTGTACATTTTATTTTTGTCTTAGTCTCATACGCTACACCCCTTAGTTTTCTGGTGTAAGATTGTCCTTGCCTCTGAAAAACTCCAACTTCCCTCTCAGAGCTCATGTACATGTGGCGTAACATGGCTGCGTCTCTGTGTTTGTGTGCAAAAGTTACTCAAAGTCCACGAGCATGTGTTCATGCTGTTTTTAACGTTTATGCGTGCGTCGCTGAAAGGACCTCCCCCACCATATTGCAGGGATTTTTCATCACATAAAAACCAACAGGGGGTGGTATGCATACAGGGCGAGTCGCTTCCATGTGCCCTGTCCACTTAAATTAGTTGGGCCTCGCATCAAGCAGCATCTGGTTCCAATATGGAGCCGGGCGGAAGGGTGGGTGCCTCTCTGTGCGGCGGAAAATACAGCCTACTGTACCTTTAAATAGCCCTCAGGAGGCTAAGGATGCTGGCGCTATCGCCCTATCCCGAGATTCTTTGTATCTGGCCTTACACTTCTTCCCTTTGAAAGAGGACAAATGTACAATTAGGCAGGAATGCCTGCAATGCTGTTTTCCAAGCCTATGCTGGCTTGAGCAAATGAAGGATTGAATAGCAGGAGGTTACTTGCCATAAACCTCCTTCACTGTTTCGTGGTAAGATGCACAATCGGAACCTAGCCAGGCTGGGTTTCTCTGACTCTGCTGGTCCGTGTTTAGGTTAGCCTCTTGTTGTTCTGGTCCTGCAGCCACTCACCAGGCCAGGCCTCTGTCTAAGCTTCCCTGTGGCACAAGTCTGTAAAGATCCCTCCTCTTCTTCTTCTTTCCCTGGACAAGAGGCACTTTAGAGCTTACCCATAATTCAAAGGTTTCCATCTCAACCATAATTCACACTGCACTCTGCCCTAACTAAAGAGGCTGTCTGTGACTACGGTGATTGCATGTTTGTCAAACGACTTGTCAGTGTAGCAGACTCTGTAGGAGGAAGAGAGTAGGATCAAAAAACACGAAGGCACGCACAGACGTAGGAGCACGCACACCAGTATCTTTAAGTCGTATATCAAATCCCAGTGATAAACAAAGAGCATCAAAGATTCAGCGATGCAAATTAATTCATATAGAAGCTGTAAACATATGAGGTGCAATGGGATATTGGCCAATGTTCTCATTTCAAAAATGATTAAGAAGCAAATAAATTAAGGCATCATGTCAACATGAATTAAGTTTGGCATGTAGAGGACATGCCTGAATGTGGTAAATATAAAAAAACAAATTGTTGTAACCCCCCGCCCCCCCCAGGAGCTCCATCAGTGGGTATCTGAAACCCAGAAAGGCTGCGCTTCCATTTCCAGGGAGGGAGGAGAGTACGGAGCCAGCGACACAGTGGGATCAGATAAGGCTGATGACAAGGCAGAGGGAATCGATGACAAATTTCTGACAGTTTTGGCCCGTGTCTTCAGACCTACCCCTTCTGTTGACATATAGATCACAGCGCAGCTCAAACACACACAGATCCACTCTGTCAGACTCGGGTAATATGTTAGTGATTACTCTGGCTAAGAGAAGAAACAGCCACTTGAAATATCTGGAGGTTTCTGCCTGAGAAATGTGTAGATATTAGGTAGGACGCTGACCATCAGTTTTCTCACTCACTTCTGCTGTTAGGAAATCCTCGCCCTTTGACCGCAAATATTGGAGCAAACACCAGCGCACAGCAGAAATCAAAGTGCACGTCCAGAACAGCAGGTCGAATATTTTCTTTTCAAGCTGAGAGAGCATCACCGGACAAGGACGCAGCCATTCAAAAACAAGTGATAACAACAAAGACGTTTCATTAAGTTGTGACTTCCTCTCTTTTCCTTCTTTACATCAGAAGTTCAGAGGTCAAGAGGATCTGTCAGTGATGACTGAGAGGATTATGGGTGTAGGCATTCCATTGGCAATCATTACTGCCCTCAGTCAGCACCTGGTACTCCCCCCTTCACGTTTTTCTCATCCTCTGTCTCTTCTCTCTCATGTCCTCTGACAGACTAAGAAGCAATTAGTGTCACATTAGTGATATTCAGAATGCAATTTGTTACTCATCCCAAAGCTGCTGCTCCTCTTTGTGCTTGTGTTTTTTAATCTTTCCAACTCCTGTTTCAAATCTTGAAGGTTAAAATTCTGGTTTTAAAGAACGGAGCCCTTGTAGAACTCATGACCAACGTCTCAACTTTGTCCGCAGCTTTTCAAACGTTTACACTACATTCCTTCTACATTACAATCACCTATCCAAATACAATACCTAAAAAAGAAGGGAAAACGAGTACGAGCAGCAATGTGAGGTTTGGACCCCTGCACCAGAACCCCAGTCCAGTGGGATTCTTCACATTCCAGGCCGCGCTGGAGCTGAAGCTGGTAATAGATCTGAGCAGGCCTGCTGGGTTCGGAGCATTGCGGCCTGTCTTCCTATTCCTCGCTTTTCTACTTTGGGAGAAGACAGCTTCTCTCCTTGAAGGAGAGCAGCCTCAGGTACTGACTTTCTTCCTCGTGTCACGACAAAAAAAAAGGCACACATGACATGAATACGTTTCATCCCTTCCTCGCCACCGTGAGCCAGCTTCCCCTCACGCAGCAGTAACAGGATAGTGGGAGGTTTACATCATGGCAGAGCGAGGGGCTGGGTCTTTTTGACAGTAATGCAAGGGACACTTGTTTACCTAACCTTATGGGTCACAGCGCAGTTTAGAAGGGAATGAATGACTTCATTTCAGGGTTTAAATTAAAGGGTTCCTCCTCTCTTGAACTTAAAACAGATTTGTGCATACTTTGGAATGAAGAAAAGTACCGACTCAGTGCACACAGCTCACTTCTAGCTATAAAACAAGAAGCGGTGGAGAATTACACCGATGGATGCGTCATTCAGCAAAGCTCCCGAAGCTGCTAATCTGAGCATAAAATCACGGTGCTATATTTTTACTATCCATTCTAAATCTAACTGAAACTTCACACATAGAGTTATATAATCCTTTCATTCACGCTGACACGGTGTCAGCTCCTTCAACAGTTATTGAGCAACTCCATATTTGAGGGAAATTGCTACCTTATGTGCCTTTTTGTAAAGAAAAAAAAAAAGAAAGAAACCACAGGGATTTGAATGGGACCTTTTAAAAAGAAAGTAGTGTTTCATTTAGAGTTGGTGGTCATTTTGGCGATGGGATTTTTACCACCGAGGAGCCTTGGAAGCATTAACACTCGCACATGGCATCAAGGCTTGCTGTGGTGGTGATCAAGTGCTTTGGAGATGCCTGGACACACCATGAGAGCGCAAATTAGAGCTCATCTCTCCCGTACACCCCCCACCCACACACCCACACACCAAAATGTTCAGAGCTACAGCAGCTCTCCCTCTCGCTGCAGCCTTTCATGCTGCTCACTCGTCAAAGGAGAATTGATTAAAGGCTCTTTTTAAATGACTTCCTTTTCAGAGCCATTATTTGCCAATAACCAGAGGAGAACAGATTGAGATCAGTAGTCTAATCTGTTGTTTCCCTCTCCTTCTTATTGGTGTTTTCGTTAGAGCTCAGCAAAGGAGCTCACCCCATTTTTCCTGTCAGTCATCAGGTTGTAATACTGGGGCTCATGGCTGTAACTTAAGACTGCTCAAGAACTCACGCATGGGCCTTTTTTTAGAGAACAGAGGGGAACAAGTCACTCTCCAAACTCTCTGACAAATAACTCTCGCCACAAAGAGCCTGTAACGCTGCCGTCTGGGGAAAAATGCTTTGAAGATGCGACAGAAAAGGTGGCTTCTTTGTTGAAACCGGCGTCGTGTTGTGTGCAGTGGCTTTATCAGACAACAAAACACAATCTATGACCTGATGGATCATGCTCAAATCTCACTGGGCTGCAACTGTTGCTGTTAGAGACAGAAAATTGAGACAAAGTACAAAAGATGACACCTTCTTGTTATGAGCCATTTTTGCAGTGGTCAAACTGTCAGAATTTGTCTTAATTGGTTTGCAATTTCTCCTCGTTTTATTTGCAATTACACACCTGCTAGCCTGCCCATCTCCAGGTTGGCCAGGGACCACCTGAGTGTCCCAGTGGAGGAGCTGGCCCTAACCCTAACTCGTGACCGGGGAAAGGACAGCCTGGGATGGCCCAATTGGATGCTGCCCCCGGACCCGGATAAGCGGAGGAAGACACTTGCTTCACACCCAGAATGTCATATTCGTGTTTTTTGTCTTTAATCAGGTTGCCAATCCCTTCCAAAGTTGTCTCACATTTCTGACTCATGAAAACTAAACTGAACAGTTTGTAATGCATGCAAAAACTGCAACTGTGCCGAGACGATCTTTATTTTGCAAAAATGTTTGAATATATTCAAAAATTCCTGTGGCTCAAGAGCAAAGCTCTGTGACAGAGAATATTTAGAACACGCAAATGTTTTGAGACACTTTAGAAACTCCTATAAAAATCATTCACAATTTGTTGCCAACCTGGTGAGATACAGGTTTTACTTCCTAATCATACGTTTCTGTCTCTGTAGGAGCATGCTTCTCAGCTGATAATTTGAGTTAAAAGCTGAGTTATAAAAGCACACAGCAGACAGAAGAAAGAAATAAAAGATAAAGAGGAATGAGGACTTTTCTTCCATGTCAGCAGAAACACCAACAGTGTCTCCCCTAATCAGAACACACCATCTCCCTTCAACTTCAAACAAACCTGCAAACACCTGCTCGTATCTCACTTCTGCATCTGTGTGGGTAAATACCGCCCATTCTTGTACGCCTGTTTACAGACAAGACCTCCGCTGGCTACCTCTGGACAGTTATTCCTTCTGTAGCTATGCATCACATCAAGCTCTCGAGATGAAGAGCCGGAGATGAAAAGCAGACTCTCATGAAGGGGGAAACCCGTTGTAAAGAGTAGACCTCGAGGTATGAGATGTGCGGTTTGGGAAAACAAATATTCCATTCATCCAGGTGGTCCCAGACACCCTATCACAACAGAGGTTTCAGATTGAGCGCCATCAAGATTGTGTTAAAGACAATGCCGCGGTATGCTCATATCTCCCACTTTAATGATTAATCTGATCCAACCAACTTTTCATCTGTCGACACCAATGCTCTCTGAGCTCTTTTGGCTTGTCATCGGAACAAGTAATAACAAGACGTGTTGTGTCTCACAGCAGGCTTCACAATCACCTTCATGTACGAAGGCGCCTTGCCTGAGAGAGTGTTGGATCGTATTAGGCCTGCTATGAATGTAATGGCTACTCCTCTGGAATATCCTTTCTAAGAACTGCTCCTCTGTCTGGCTATGCTAAAAAAGCAGTTGGAATTCCCTCAGAATATTATGAAAGCCATTTTGGAGTGTGTTTCTGTGTAAAAATGAGCATTGCTTTCATTCGAGATAGCTACCGGTAACTATTTGGAAAAGTACAGGATTGATGAGTGCAGCCAAGACTCAAGGGTATTGCTGCCATCTTAGAGTGGCTTCTAACTCCAAAATTTCACAGGGGTTATGCAACACTCTCATAAAGTTGTACACCGTGACCAACCATCCATCCATCCATTTTCTGTAGCCGCTTATTCCTCCACAGAGGGTCGCGGGGCAGCTGGTGCCTATCTCCAGCGGTCAAGGGGCGAGAGGCGGGGCACACCCTGGACAGGTCGCCAGTCCATCGCAGGGCCACACAGAGACGAACGAGACAAACAACCACACACCCACTCACACCTAAGGACAATTTACCAGCCCAATTAGCCTGACAGTCATGTCTTTGGACTGTGGGAGGAAACCGGAGTACCCGGAGGAAACCCACGCACGCACGGGGAGAACATGCAAACTCCACGCAGAGAGGCCGCAGAGCCGGGACGCGAACCCACGACCTCCTTGCTGCGAGGCAACAGTGCTAACCAACTGCGCCACCATGCAGCCTACACCGTGACCAATTCCACATTACAGTTATTTGCATGGATTTCTGTGGTTATTTACAAGCTTGCATATCACCTTCAGCAAAATGCAACCCTATGGTGCAGCCAGGGTTCAAGTCCTGCAGGAATTTTTTTTTTTAATCGGGCAAAATAAGAGTAATGCAAAACTGATGGTGCATTGAGGGTTTGTATGAAATTTTAAGAAATAAAACAACTCCAGTCTCCTAAATTTCACAGCAGTTCATGCAACATTAATTTTAAAAACCCTGCACCAAAATACTTTCTTTTAGAAGTAATAAAGAGATTTCTGCTGGAATTTACCCCAGGGTGTACAAAAAGTGCAGCACATTTCATGTATGTTTGTTTTTAAGTGACCACAGAATCTTAATGTAAATAACTTATGACATTTTGGAGATGTAACGGTTTATAAAGCAGGAACCTCTTGAACATTTATGAGCTTGAAGCTGTTTTAAGACGGCAGCACTTTAGCTTCACTCAGCCTAGCCATTAGCTCATCACTCCAATTGAACATGAGCTATTATTTCTCCAAACGTAGGCCATTCAGGAAGCTATTTAAGATGAACAATTATTTATAACAATTTCACAGAAACAAACTTTTAAAATGGAAATAAAACTCAGACCAGTTGATCTGCTTCGTGTTACTCTAACCTATCCTCCTTGCTTCACGAGTCACCACTTGACTGAACAGAAATTTAAGTCTCTGTCACTGGGGAGCAAGATGTGACTTTCCAACCCCCCCCACAGTGCTGCTTTCTGCATTGATTTCAAGTGTCAAAGCACCAGCCAGTTCTCCACCAGGAACCACAGATGACTTTTCGAACGGTGAAACAAAGCTGGCTTTTGTGCCTCGGTTCTGGGAGACTGTTCGCTCTTGTCATGTACATGTGAAATTAATTAGGAGGAAATACTAAAACACTCGGGTGGAAATTGCTTTTCACCAGATGTTCTACATATGAGGATCAATTTAGTGTTCTTTGCGTACATGACTATATAACTTCTTTGCCTGCCTCTTTGATGAAAGCCAATCTGTCACTCAAGGCACATAAAAAGAAGTTAGGGTTATATGCTACTGTTTGTTCCACTTTATGAAGTCTTAGGTAATGTGATTATTTAACCAGGTTAGAAAAATACAGCGTTTCATTCCGGGGTAAAAATCTGACATGCTTACAAGAGGCCCAGTGTTCCTCGCTGATCCATGCATAAACCCAGCGAGTGGTCTTTTCCTCGTCCCTTGCACCAAAGAGGCCACATAATCACAGATAAATCACTGTCGGATGTGAGATAGTCATCATAACAGAGGTGTTTAGGTAATTCCGTACCTAACGTCTCATATGTCATGCATATGTTTCAGTGTGCTTTGGAAAAGAACCAGGCTTCACACACACATCTGTTTGTGGTGCTCCATTATATGGTTCTAAAACGCGCAGCGTGCAATGACAAGGCAGGAGTAAAGATGAATTAGGAGATCAGAACCTCACTCCTCGCACTGCCAGGCCTTCTGCACAACGTCAAAAACGCGTTAGCAACACGGAAACAGCTCCCATACACTTCACTACGAAGATAGCTTGATTAATTTTAACAATGGGGCAACAACGCGTAGTCTACTTTTCCAAATTGTGCTTGTAATTTTCTTAGACATAAGATGTCAGCAGCTGAACGAGAGCTGGCCGTCTCAGGTGACTTTACTGAAACATACAGCAGCTCTCTCCCCAAAGCTTCTGTTGCTCTAAATTCAACTGAATCTAAGCCATCTGGAGTCTGTTTATTGCATTACAAATGACACATAATGGTAATCTGGCATGTGATGAGAGAATGTGAATTACAGACAGGCAGCACGAAACAGGTATTAACCTTCCTTCATTTGATTTTTCTTTAAGGAGGACATTTAATTTAAGGCTGCGTTTTGTCTACCTGATTATTCATTACAGTAAGCTTCCCCATAACAGTATGAAACAGGATAAACAGAGGAAACCGCCAATTAAATCACATTCCAGGGAAGATTGGGGGGGGCTTACTGTATACAGAACAGTTAGTTTAGTGGCATAAATATTTACACAAACTGCCACGAATTAAGACAAATGTTACCAGGAAATAGTCGACATTGTGAGAGGCCAGGGCGAGGGTTTTTGTCTAAATTTATTGGCGTCTGTTGAAAGCTGAATTTTTTTTAAACTCCTTTTTTTCCCCCAAACTGCATAATAACTGAAACAGCTCAGCGCGTGCTTAATCATTCCCCTAACATGTTGTGCTTTTCTTTCAAACGGGTCAAAGCTTAATGTGATACAAACGTTAATTTTCCTTTGACATTTACAGCAAATTCTAACACGGATCGTGTATCACGGGCAGAAAGAGAGCGGCAGAGATGGGTGGAGATATGAATAGTTGCATCAGACTGGCCCTTAGTAGAAGTTAAAGATATATACTGCATGCCCAGGGAGTGGATGTCAGTTAAATGTTTATACAGCTGCTGGGAAGATTATTATTATCATGAAACCACACAGCTATAATGTCATTGTGTGGATGCCAGAGCACAATCAGGTCCTCCCTATAGCCTAGCTTCTCCCTGCCTTCGTCAGACACATTTCCTCCAGGCTGGGATCGAACACGGCACAACACCACAATAATCAAACGTGACAATAAAATGGCTCTGTGCTGAACTCAATTCAGCTGGTGTGTACATTTTCCTATAGCTGTAAACTTTTATATGAAGAAGTTGGAGTTTTTTTTTAATTACTATTTTATCAGACCACTAATTAAGATTTGTTGTACAAATGTTTTAATAGGCGATATTTATTTTTGATGCAAAGTTCTGAAACTGATTGACAAGCTGGACCACCGTATAAAGTATGGGATAAGATTTGTGCCTAAAAGATCAACCAAAAAATACAGTTAGACACAAAATAGACCCAAGTAAAATAAACAAAAAAGAACCATTCAGAAGCAAAAGTGTGAAATTCAAAAGCAAAATAAAATATTCATAATATTTCTATTTCTATACAAAACACCCATTTTTACTTATTAACAATTCATATTTTATTTCATTAGCATACCTTTTTGATTCTCACTGAATTCTGCATTACAGACCACGTAGGCTTTTATTCTGAAAGGCATTTTTTGGTGCTTTCAGTGCTTCGATCTCATTGGCTGTCGTGGTTTGGAGTAGGTGGCTCTAGCTGTTTGCCGTATGGAGCCATTTGTGTGCAACTGTACTTTTTATTGATCCTTTTGGCACAAATACTATCCCATAGTGATGTTTACTCCGATACATCTAAAGAAAAAAAAAAGAAAGAACTAACATCAACAAATGTAAAATAAATATGTAACAGGAACTAAAATGCCCCCTTGTGGTTGGTTCCAGTATAAGTTTTAAGCCTCGCCTCATTAATAAAATAAAACAAACCTCAGGATCACTTTTCCACACATTGACTCTTGTTGATTCACAAACATTTTACTTTGCTGTTGCAAGTTCAATAACATTTAACTGTAATTAATTATTTGATGCTTAAATTAATGATTTTGAGACATTTAGTTTTTCCATACAAGGCACATATAAGTCCTATACTAGATGCATCGTCATAAATCCTTGAATATTTCTTCAACCTGCATTAAAATTATGACATGAGGCATGCTTCCTGTCTTTATTGTTCTCCATCAGCACCTTTGATAAAGTTATTTAATTTATCAGTAAAACACTAGAATAGGGCTCCTTGTTAAATAAGTCTGTTTTCAGTTATACAAAATGTTCTATGACAGGAAACCAGATGGACTGTTATTAGATTAGACTTAGAAAAGTTCAAGCAGCTGATTGGATGAACCATCTGTCTATAGCTATTTGTCATGTTGCATTTTAAGCATATAATAAGCTGTGATCTTTTCTTGAGTTTAATCAAACAAGTAGTGACAGTGTCTTTAAAATGTCTCAGTTTGTTTGCAATGTGCTCTCTCCCAAAGTGGTCACACAATTTTTGCACGTTCTGACTCAGAGAAACCAACCTGAAAAGGGTTACAGATAGGCTCCTGCAACATCTCTGTGATTCATTTGAGGGAAATTTTGATTCTCACACTTTTTGAACATCTTCAAATTTCCAGCAACATGTGAACAAGACCCTGCAACTCATGTCAGGAAATTGAGAACCCTTGTGAGAGGGTCTGGATTTTTGTAAACTCCTTGGCTAATGTTGTTTGCTATGTGTGGCGCACATTCAAACATATAGTGTAAGTAACGTGGCTTTAGTCCTTTGCATACATTTACCCTAGTTAATAGCAAGATTCTTGTTTTTCACATGTCCATTTCTTTAATTCAATTTTACAACATTTCATGTCCTGTCTATTTGTGGTAATCTTGTTTCTGCAGCACCTATGTTTAAGGTTGTTTCAATGGACTTCCTGTCTCCATGCCCTGTGTTTGGGTCTGTCACATCTGAGCCTTGACACAAAGCCAACTGGTAAATTATTTTATTTGTTAACTAAATACAGGATATCTATCAGGATATCTATAAAAACCTTCATTCTGCATCTGCTCAACATTTATACTTTCAGTCTGGATGGGTTGAAATCATCACAGGTAAAAACATCTTACCACAAATCAAATGACATTAGCTTAATTCTTCTTGACAGATTTAAGTTCTAATATGACTCAGGTTTTAGTAGTTCTAAAAAATCTGATGTGATTTAAATTTGTAAATATAAATCCTGTGATTGGGGTTCCGGTCTTAGAATCCAACTACTTGGAAAGATCAACAAGTAAATAAATACTATAGTGAGATGTTAAACTGAAAACATGTTACCTGTTGTTGGCTTTTACACAAAAACACAACCACTGAGATGCTCTGAGCGCTCATCATCATCTAATTTAAAGGTGGCCACAAGTGAGTCTGATTTATTTGATTGACAGAGGAAACCCTCTGGATCTAAAGATATTTGCACTTTCACATATTTGGCTCCTTCGTAAAAATGCACGAATCAGTGGTTTAATTATGCAAATGTATATAGTTTTTCTAAGCTGTAACCTTTCTACAGTTCTTCATGAGTCTATTTTCTTCTATTTTACTTGTTTTTCTATATTTTCTTCTCTGTAACGTATCTTGTGTGTTTAATTTGAAATGTTTTTGTCACTTTGTTGCTGTGTACTGAGAAACTAATAATGGAATATTTTATTTTTCCTATTTTAATCTATTCTTACCCACATAAATGAACATTTTATGTTCCAGAAAAGAGATGCTTGTTCTTTGTTGTGAGTTCTACTTTTTTGTAAGAAACACGGTCATTAGTTAGGATTTGAATTCTTACTGGGTATTTAAGATAAAAACCTTAGAGCCTAAATCTAACAACAAAACAAAGAATGTTGAATATAACTGTGAAGATGAACCTTTATGTCCTGACCTTGCTCTGTACGATATGAGATGTGTAACCTTCACCATATCTCCCACTGAAGCTATATCCAACGTCACCCAAACCTCTAATCTCATCTGATGGTTTGTGAGAAAGCGAGGAACATTTGTGTGTCACTACTTATGCCTTCACCCAACAGATGAAATACACAAAGCCTGTTGCTCTTTCATCTTGCACAATATGTGATTAACAAGGCAGTCGAGCTCTGTTTAACTGTGAAGGACACAGCGCTTCAATCACTCTGTTTTCATAAGTCGCTTTGGCTTCCAGAACATTTATAATCCATCAAACTGCAAACAAGACACTTTTATTTCAAGCTGCAGTTTAAATAAGATGCACATCAAGATGCATTAAACCAATAAGGAGCAGCTCTGAGGGGTTTAAAAAGCAATTTATGGCTCCAGCTTAGTATTGCATTAGGGCAACATAAACAGCTATTAATTGAAACCATCTTTGCTGACGGGTCCTGCTCATGTATGGATACTTCCTAAGTGTTTTCCTTCCTTCCTCGGCCTGTAAACAGCTGCTTGTGCTTAAGTAGTAAAATGTAAATCTTGACGTTGGCTGTTTACACAGTCCAAGCTTCTAATCATGCAGACGTATAATTGAGTGACGGGTGGTGTCTTTGAGTAGGATTCAAAGGACAGAGTTTTAGCCTTTCTTTCATTCTCTGCTGAAATTAAAGTGAATGCATTTCATTCTAAGCAGCATGTTAATTCAAGTTATAGGTTGCAACTTGTATTTTCATGTCTTCTACAGCCAAGCAATAAAATTTGATGCACTTTCCTGAAAAGCAACATGATAAAGGACTTAAAATCTAAATATGGGATGATTTAGTTTCCTAAAAGCACCCCAAAAGTCTTTTCATGTTCATCATAATTATCACTGATAATTACAAGAGTTAGCTCTGGAAGAAGGAGACTGTCTGATCAAAGCGTCATTGTCCTTTATTTATACCAGAAATTAAAACATAAAGGAATAAACAGAGAGCCAATTTGCTAAATTATTCACAGCTTCTCGTCAGCGACCAACCTCAGAGCAGCTCTCAACATTTGAACCATGCAAGCAAAGTTTGGACCCCTCTCTTGTGATCTCTGAGAGCCCGTATAATCAAGAGGTGGACTTGTTGCTCAAATTAGTGGGTAGAGAAGCGCGCCACATGTTCAGTATCCATAAATATTGACTCTGGCTTTCTAGCTGCCCATCTTTGACCTTGGTGGGTTTCCATTTTGGGACAAACCTATATGAAATGTGTCCCGTTTGGCCACAATCTCTTTCATGCCTTGCGCGCACGTGCTCGGCTCGGCCCAGCAGTCGTGCTTCTGCTGTCAAACACATGTGGATTGATGAAGATTTTATTGGTTTCTAAATTAAAAAGACAACTTTGCTCGGCGGCTGAATTAGAAGTGAGCTGCAGCAGCAAGACCGTTTCTTGGTTTGGAGAAATATCTCTGACGATTATCTCCCTGCAGACATGTAGCAGTGTGTAAAGACTACATTTGGCTCAAGGCTAAGGAATGCAGGCCTTATGTCTAGCCAAGCAACTGTTAACAGCAGGTGAAAGGCTAATGGTTGGATCTGCAGTGTCATCTCGGGGCTTTGTCTGCCCACCGACTCGTGGAATGTAAGTGCTGACAAGAGAGGTCTGCACCATCCACCTCCACCACAACATGGAGCTCAAACTGTGGCATAAACAGGCATGTGCATGGCACTGGGGGGACAATGAGACGTGTCTTCTCTCCATCAGGGTCTGTGAGTTAAAACAACACTGCCTTCTGCCCCAAATCTCCCTCAATTATCGCCAACTATTCCATCTTCAATAGATTTATTATATTCTTGTTATAGGTTTTATGTATTATGCATTGTTCTCTGTTAGGGGGTTTCCATACGAGAAAAAGATACAGGTATTAGATGAGTCCATAATGGTGGTTTCACTGTATATTGTTCTTTTGGTTCCTGCTGAGGATTTTCCCAAGGTGAAGGGTGTTTGGAACATGCTTTATAAGTAAAAAGAGATTACTTTTATATTAATAAAAAAAAAATGAGACTGACGGGAAATGTTCTGTGTGTTTTTGCACCTGTCAAAAGCCAGAAGATCGCCATGACAAGGCTCAGAACATCAAATACAGAAACGACAATGCAAAGGAACAACGTAGTGATTCAGCATGAATTTTTAATTTTGTTGCTCCTAGACTGGAGGTTTCACAAGCCGGATCAGAGACGGGCTGTATTGTTCGTCGTTCCTGGAACAAGAACGCCAGCTTATCTGAAAACACTAGTCTATAGCTAAATGAGGACGTCCAGATGCTCAATAGCATTTTATTAAACTCACGTTTGGGTTCATATTGGATGAGTTGGAAAAGGATAGGAAAATATTTAGTTTTGTCTTTGCAAAAGAAGTATTGTAGTTTGTCATGAAGCTGCAAATAGAGAAACGTTTTTTATTTATGAATAATTTCCAGAGATCATTTATTTAGTATTACCAGATAAACTTCAAGAAAGTCCTGCAGTTTTGGAGTTTTATGACATAAAATTTAGACTATGCATAAATAAAACCTCGTCCATGCACTCACTTTGTTCAGTAAGGCAGTGGTTGGTTGGAATCCCACTGTGAGTCATCAGGAGAGGGTCTTCAGGTTAGCTTCAGAAATCAAATTAAATTTTTTAAATGTAATGACATAACCTTTACAAATGACTAAACAACAAACAAATGCATTCACTATGTTTTTTTTTGTGTGTGTTGTCATTTTGCTCAAATGTTTTATATTTAAACCAGAAGAAGTCAGGGTCACAAGACTGTCATGTTCTTTTTGTGTGAGGTTTGAAAAGTTTGAAAGTCATGGCTGTCAAAGGTCATGGGAGCTTATTCTAACCATAGATACCATATGTATCAGTAGATGCCCTATGTGGGACTCTACGGCGTCCCTACGTGGCGGCCATCTTGAATCGGACAGCTGACGTTCTGCTCTCTATGTGATAAACTTAACTAAAAACACTAATAACTCGATGAAAAATGAACGGATCTGCAAACGGGTTACTTTCTTACAAACGTTATTATGTATAGACTTGAGATTTGATACTTTTACAATTTATGAGTTTCCCGATCAATATCGATATATTTTGATATATATTCACAGCCACGTCTCTGACGTTTATAAAAATGCAAACCGTTTGAAAATCGGTGAAAAATTTAGCAAGTTAGAGGTATTTATTAGTACATACTACATTGACACCAATGTTAAGAAAGGGGGCAGCTGTACGAACTAAGATGGCCGCCGGTGTAGGGACATCAGGGTCCATTGACGAACAGCGCAAGTGAGACATCTGATACAGTATGATATCTATGATTCTAACAGTCACTGGACAAAAGGTTCCTGATAGGTCACCAGTTCATCCCAGGATGACTTACATGATGAAAATCAAACTCCCAGATTTACCCAACAGGATTGTGGGAGAAGACCATCAAAAAGAAATAAAAACACTGAGAAAGTTCTGCGCTATCGTTCCTATTTTTTATTTCTTCTTCAAGGTGGTTGAAATGGGTTAGTGTCTGGCTCAAAGTTTGTCCTTTTAGCAAACTCCCACATTCCCTGAGCAGATTTCTTATTTATGCCTCTGATAACATATCTCTAGCTACCTTCTCTGGCTACAAGAGTTTCTCTCTATCATGCTGGCCTTTCAATCAGCACATAATTGGATCAGTGGCAGCCATTTGATAAGCATAACGATTCAAATCAGTGATATATGTAGAGCTGCAAACCGCTCTGGATAGACACATTCCTCCTGAAACAAGCTCTGCCAAACAAGACATAAATTATACATTCACAATAATTAAAGACTGTCTTTTAATTCTCTCACTTGTGTAATTAAAGATGCTCCGTTTGCTGCGTGAGGCCTTATCCTCTGATCTAGAGCATCTAAATGCCGTGCAGCTTTTACCTGAGTTTGGGTAAGTTTCGCCAAGTGGTGTTTTGGCAACAGCACAGACACAAATATCAGTGCCAACAGATTAAAATGGAAATCAAATGTAGTGGGATTAAGGTAAATGGAACAGATTGGAAACAATCCCTGTTTAATATCACTTCAAACGTATTCTTGTAAATAGTTCAAGAGGAAAACTGGAAAACCAAAAAATAAAAAGCATATTGGGTTTAAAGAGGATTAAAACAAAAAATGCCGAGGCCCATCATGCACACCGTCGCTCAGGTAATGGCATGCGCCCAACAACCATTCTGTATTTTAATTGCCGAGTGGATGATCTGGGATTATCCCTCATAAAATGTTATTGTAGTGAAACAAGACAAAGATATCTTGTGATCTCTGTGGGATTTAATCTACTGCTATCTCGCAAAGAAAACAACCTCGCAGCTTTTGCCAAAACACAGCTGCCTGCAAGACAGTAATGGAAGTCACTAGAGGGGGAATCAATGAGGGCTTTTCTCATGGAGATGACCCAAACATTAATGCTGTCAACTACACCCCACGGGCTAAAAACAATGCAGCAAAGGTCCGCTCACCCATCTGTGCCTCTGACACGCACGTGCTGTACAGCCCAGGTGTTTCCTCGAGCTCGGAATCAACATTTTCAACCAATTTCCAAAGCTGGGAGGCTAAAGTACGATAAACGTTTCTTTTTAGGGAATACATTTGATGCATCTTCTAAAGAACTAAACTGAAACTGGAACAAAATGAGAAGAACAATCAAACCAAGAGGAGGTAAATCAGTATCAAGCAGGAGAAAGCTGTGACAGTTGGTTTACATTGTTTAATCCCTTAAAACCACAAAATCTACTCATGATTGTGTCATCGTTTATTGGTCTAAATCCAAAAATTAACACGTCTGATCCGGTTTATGTCCCTGCTTTATCATTTGTCTCATCATGACACTGAAAACAATTATTTTTTTTCTCTATTGTAAAGTTAGTAGAAATAAAATTAGTTCTAGAGACTGTGAAATTAATCCTATATTCTTTTTTAAAGCCTAAATTTAGACATAATAAAGTGAATTCTAATTGATAATCCAGCACTTTTGGGACTTATTCCTCTATTGGTAACAGGCAGGTTACAAAACAACATGAAAAACAAGATGTGGGGTCTTGACAAATAACTTTTATTAAAATCTTTTGAAATATCAGGAGTTAGAAATAAGTTATGACCAGACGGCTAATCCCAATAGAGCCATTGACAATTCCATTAAAAGAAAAAATCTAATCTAAAAAATTTCAGTTAATGTTACAAATATTACATATATCTTTTCACTGTCATACATGATTGTTTACATAGAATCCTAAAATTATTTCCAGCAAAAATTTGTCAGAAGATTTGTAACGTTTCAGTATCATATTCCTGTCAGAGTATGCATAAAGTGAAAGATTTAAAAAAGTCTAAAAAACTGTTTTTGCAGGACATTTTAGAAATGAAAATTGTTTTTAAATGACAGAAATCAACTTTGTAACTGACCTTAAACAAACTCTCACCCAAGATGAGAGAGTTCATGTTTTTCTACTGATCTTATTCACGTCGAATCAAATCATCTTAAATTATTCAGAGAAAGTGAAACTAAATCAGATTTAAACACCATCTTTGTTGGTTACCAGCCTCCTTGAACCCGCCTCCTGCATCAGAAGAAATTACACTATTGGATAAAAGTTCTTTCCTCTTCTCTTAGAGAAGGGTTGGTGCTGAATTTCTGCATGGCTGACATAAAACATTGAAAGTAGGACGTTTAAGCTTGTACAATATTCAACATGCAACATCTCCACAAAACTTCAGTCTTCATCCAAACACACTGATTTAGAATTCATGCGCGACCTTGAATTTGTCCAGGATAAATTCTTAGACCCTGTGTTGGAGAGTTCGTTGCAATATCAGGTCTGCCGTATTAGGAGAGGAGCCATCGTCCAGGAAAAGCATTCAAGTGCAAGGATGAGCGGAAATTTTAACAGGATTAAACGTGGTTTAATTTAAAGTTGACAAACTGATTTTTTATTTTATTTTTTACTAATTAAGGTTCTTTTAATGCAGACATATAATATTTGTTAAATCTTATTTACCTTTTTCTTGACATGTTTTGACCCACTGCTCAGGTCTTCATCAGAAGTGTCACTGATGTTTATGTGACGCGTCTTTATCAGCTGTTCGTCCGATGGGTGTGACCGACCCAGATCTGTCAGGTCTGCTGGGTCGGTCACGCCCAGCAGACCCTGAAAGAAATTTATTTTTCATCTCTTCTAATTTAGAAACTTGATAGAAAACAAACAAAAATGTTCAAAAAACATGTTTTTCAGGGTTGAGTTATTTTTTAAAAAACGTTTTAAAATAGCCACATATTGAAATGTGTTCTCCCTGAGGACCAGAAGGCAGCCATTTTTGGTGGCCCCCAGGAGGCAGTTGGGTGTGAATCTTTGCCAGATAGTTTTCCCCCCCAATATTTTACGTCACATACTTGTGATCTTTCTCCAGTTTTACCAGTACTGATGCATGCTGTTGACCTTTTTTTGATTATTTGCAAGAGTTTTGAATTTTAAATATATTACAAATGTCAAAAAGCGTAACATTTAACAATAATTCGTGTGACTCAAACTTAACTGAGTACTTTTTTAAAGAGGGGATAAAATGACCTGCCAACAAATAGCATTCAGTTATTTGTTGTTTCATAACATTTGTGTATTTTAAACCTCAGAGGCATAAAATGAAGCTTAAAAGGAAACTTTCACTGCAACAGCAAACTGCCCCCATGCAGGAACCCTTTGCCACGGCCGTGTTGCCACCTAAAAACTCTCTATCTAGCATTAATTGCATATATGCTGTAATTAATAGACTGTATGTGGCGTTTTGATGTCTTGAAAAAAAATTATGTTTATTTAATCGCAGCCTTCTATAGAGGAAGGTATGAAAATTTAGTCCCCCCCCTCTGCAACAGGGAGTGGTGTATTTAGACAGATGATTGACAGCCTCCCAGTGACATCATTGGACAAAAAGAGTCGCTGGAGGAAGAGAAGGCACCAATCAATAGAACCGCTACGGTGCGGCACAGAGACGCACTCCAACGCATCCAACAGGACTGACGCTTCGCTGCGCGTCTCTCCCCAAAAACACCCAGCGACTCTTCTCCCCTCCTTCAGCCTGCTGCTGCTGCTGTCCTTACTTTAAAATGTGCAGTCGAGATCCTCTACGCTTGGTTCGGTTATGCCTGCGCGCAGCCGCTTCCTCATAGACCCAACAGACTTTTTTTTTCTTTTCTTTTCTTTTTTTTTCTTCCTCTCCGGACTGACCAAAACTAACCCGACTTGCAGCTGGTGAGAATATGCGCGAGGAGCGATCGGCGGAGGGCATGGGCTGTCTTTGGTCCCCCAAGGAGAAGCAGAGTGGATTAAACACGAATTAATGTGGAATTTATCGGAGCGTAAAGGTGGAACGACGACCGGACACAGCGCTTTCTCGTCAGGTAAATAATCACAATAATAACAAATAAATACAGAAGTGAAGGGTTTCAGCCTGTTAGTGAAATAAAACCTAAAACAAAGTGGTTTTTGTCAAGTGACAGCTCTTTGTTTCTAAGTTATAAAGCGCGTGCGTAAAAGTTCCAGCCTCCCGCCTGTTGAGCCGCGGAGAAACAGATAGAAATAAGAAGTTTTCTGACTCAGTTTGTGTGTGTTTTTTTGTGTGTGTGGATACATCTGGCCCTACACACGTCAGATCTAACACCTGCAAGCCTCTTGAAGTCACTCTACCACTTGTGATTACATGACCGTCAAAAGCCTCTGCAAACAGAACGCCGTCTGACTGGAACGGGTTCGAATCCCGCTTCTTCACACCATTATTTCAATCTTTTCTTTTTATAACATCGAATGATCTCTTATGTCTTGGTGGAGACTTTTTGTCGGCTGAATTTTCCTGTTAGATATAGATCTTGATATTTCTGTTTGACGCGCAGTTTGGCCGCGGGGTTCTCTCTCTCTCTCTCTCTCTCTCTCTTTCTCTCTCTCTTTTTGCACATCAAAGTGAGGAGGTGTCTCCTCTTTTTAACCTGCTCCCCTTCACTTATTTATTCTAAGGGGGGGATCTCATACATAATTTGAGAAATGCGTACAGTGAAGCTCCTGCTGCTGCCTCATGTCAATACCACAGCGCCAGCGTATTGACACAAACCAAACTTTCTCCACAGGGACTGACTGATCATGGTCGCCGTGGTCCGCTCTGTCATGGTACTGCTGCTCGCTCAGGTGCTGCTGGAAGGTGCTGCGGGACTCATCCCCGAGGTCGGCCGGAGGAAGTACAGCGAATCCGGGAAACAGACCCCAGAGCGGTCGGAAAGCTTCCTCAACGACTTCGAGCTGCGGCTTCTCAATATGTTCGGGCTGAGGCGCAGGCCGACCCCCAGCAAACAAGCCGTGGTGCCGCAGTACATGGTGGACCTTTACCGCATGCACTCTGCGAACGGAGACCACAGCACTAAGCGGCCCAAGAGCATGGGGAAGCACGCAGAGAGGGCCGCCAGCAAGGCCAACACGATTAGAAGCTTTCACCACGAAGGTATGTATTAGTGACATACCTTTACATGTCTCTCTCAGACAACCCAAACCTATATTTAAACGTGACTCAGTGCGTCAAGGCTGCGTCTTCACTGTTTTATGAAGGTTTAGTCATTTACAGGTGACACACATCAAAAGTATTTGCAACTTTAAAAATGTTTAGGTGTTATAACTTATTGTTAATAATAAATATAAATAGGCAGTGATGCAACATGGTGCAGCTGTCACACAAACATTAGAGCGGAGGTGTCCCTGTGGTCATTTGTTTCTTAATAATTGATGGTGTTTGCGTGCAGCTCTGGAAACAGTTTTTCCAGACACGCACCGCCGGAGCTGGATAAAGGGCGGTGTGCCTGTGCGCAGGTGATAGACATCACCCTGCAACTTCAAAAACACCCGACATCAGAGCGACACACTCTATGAGGAAGTCATTGTGTCAGACTGAGTCACTGCTAACAAGACTCCAATTAGTTCTTGGCAACGCCAGGGTTAGAGGAGTGGCTTCCCCCTTTTTTTGCGTTTGCTCCGTGTTGTGCGTCATTACGCACGACCCATGGAGAAAACGTGATAAGATTCAATTTAGTCCTCGGATAAAAATAAAGGTTTACACACTCAGGACTATAAAATTTGTTTTAAACAATAAAATGTGTTCTTTTACACCCAGTTTGTTAGAATAAACGTCCTATTTCCACCTCTGTATCTCTATTTAACTTCTTGTGACCGAGTCCGTTGGGGCCCTGCACAGAGTTCTCATACAGAGTCCTGTGTTTGACTGGAGAAGTTTCCATCAGGGGTGAGTCAGAGGGGTGGTTGAGTGGTTGCTTGGGTGCTCTCCAAAGGCCTAGTGCAATGACACCAAGTACACTGACACACTACAAACAATCCTGGCCCGAGCAGCAGGGTTGAGTGACTTCTCCCAGCTCGCTGCTGGAAACCTCCGAATTCAGCCAACACACCTTGACACCATTACAAACGCTGTATTTACACATGCTCCCCTGGCTCTTTTCCTCCTATGCGAACAGCTGTGTGGTTATTAGCCTTCCAGTACTATGTCACGTGTACTAAGTATGTATCTACACATGTAAAAGCAGCGCATCAAATCAAACAGCTCCAATCACATTTTCTCTCAGATACACTCCTCTTGCTTGAACAGTTGGTTTCACTGCTATCACTTTTCAAGGATAACCATTAACAAATAGAATGTTTCCACTATTACACAGGAAGTAGCTGCCAGAGATGGATCCCAGACGAATGACCCGACATTAGCTTTTATCTTTTGTTTTGGCATGTAGCACACAAAAAATTAGGACTGTTGAAACACTCATATCTGCGGTTCACACGTTTTTGACAAGCGTAAACTTGTTCACACAGCAGTTCCTTAAAGAGACAGAGGAGAAAACGGTCGCAGAAAGAAACAGAAAACGGTGACAGGGAAGGAGACGAAAAGAAAAGAGGATTTGGAGCTAAGATGACAAAGAGGAAGAGGGGGGGGATTTGGGTGCTGATGAAGAAGAGGGGAGTAGGATAGAGGAGGGAGAATGTGAAACAGGGGGCTTTCCCCACATCAAATGAGAAGTGATGGGTCTAATTGAGGTCTTTGTGCCTCTGGAGGGGTGGTTAAAGATGAGATTGTGGAATTTCCTAAATGGCTCCTTTGAAAAGATAAGAGTTTGAGGTTTGTGTTGCTTTGCCGCACCAAAACAGATTAAACTGCGTGTCTATACATTGTCTATGATCTTCATAAAGTAAAAGTTCAAAGCGGGGCCGCCTCGAAGAAAATTGCAGCTTTTGCTAACACTTCTGCCGTTTGCGCCACAGAGGGGAATGCCAGTGCACTTAAGTATATGCCTAACAGTTAAAGGAGATGTAAAAGATAGCACTGCTGATTTTCTAGCCGATAGAAAAGAATGTGAAGTCTGATTATCTCCTAAATCTGTAGAAATTCATTCTAATTAATTTTCAAGTGTTTTCTATGCAGAATGTGAAATTATGTCATTTTTATTATTATTTTCTGCTATCCACACTCATCTCTGATTAGTGAATGCACTGAAGGAAATTGTGTGCAGCGGCCAAATGAGCCATGTGAAGTCAGGTTGATGGATCTGTTTGATCTTATCAGTAGTTGGAAGCGTACCACCTTAATCCTTTGACATTTAACCAGGTGATTTTGAGAGTCTGACAGTAATGACGGCATTACATCATAACAAGCATTTGCCTGCGATTACACTGAGTCATACATTCAAAGGCTTGATATATTGTGTTTTACCTGCTTGACAATGGCCCACACCCACTCTCTAGGGCCAGTTGGCAGCCTGCACAGAAATTCTTTTCCTCTTCATATTCGGCCCAATAGGCCAACACCTACGTTAATAATGTGTGCTGTTCATCATTCTTATGTTGTGCGTAAATTCTTTGGTACGGCGTTGGTATGCATCATCTGACATTCTGGATCTGTCTGTTTTTCTTTGTAGAATCTATGGAGGCCCTGAACAGCCTGAAAAGCAAAACAACCCAGCAGTTCTACTTCAACCTCACTTCCGTCCCTGATGAGGAACTCATCACGTCTGCAGAGCTGCGCATTTACAGGGATCAGGTCATGGGAGCGGCAACCCCCAACAACAGCAGCACTACTGATGGTGCTCCCACCGGCGGCTTCCATCGCATCAACATTTATGAGATATTCAGAGCTCCTGCCGCTGACGCCGCTGAACCTCTGGTACGTCTGCTGGACACCCGGCTGGTGCGGGACTCTTTGAGCCGCTGGGAGAGCTTTGACGTGAGTCCCGCTGTTTCTCAGTGGACCTCAGGAAAAGGCCACAATCACGGCTTCATGGTGGAGGTGTTTCACCCACAGGAAGGGAAGAGTGATGCTGAGCATGCCCAGAGACGTAATAGGCATGTGAGAGTGAGCCGGTCCCTGCATCAGGACCAGGACTCGTGGCCACAGGCTCGGCCCTTGTTGGTGACGTACGGCCATGATGGCCGTGGGGACTCGGTTCTCCATACGCGGGAAAAAAGGCAGGTAGCACTGCGCAAACAGCGCAGGAAGAATCCGCATAAGGCAAGCTGCAAAAGGCATGCCTTGTATGTAGACTTCAGTGATGTGGGATGGAATGAGTGGATAGTGGCACCCCCTGGCTACCATGCTTTTTATTGCCATGGGGAATGTCCCTTCCCCTTAGCAGACCACCTCAATGCAACCAATCATGCCATTGTGCAGACTCTTGTCAATTCAGTCAACTCAAACATCCCCAGAGCCTGTTGTGTCCCCACTGAACTCAGCCCCATTTCCCTGCTCTACCTGGATGAATATGAGAAAGTCATTCTAAAAAACTACCAGGACATGGTGGTGGAGGGCTGCGGCTGCCAGTGAGAAACTTACGAGTATGGATGGAAAGAGTGAGCGTGCAACACAGACTCAAAGTGATTTTAAGTTGCTATGGACACCCGATTTCCCAATGAAGATGTTTATTTATATAAAAGAGACACAAAACAGAGCTATTGTGGGGGAAAAAAACTATATATGAATATATTTATGTCTACTTAAAGTTGGGGAAAAAAATAAATGTTTTAATCAAAAGAATATTCCTTTACTGGTTCTGAAAATGTATTTCTTTTGTACATTTTGAAATGGGTGCAATACCACATGAAGTATATTGCTCAGATTTTTTTATTGTGTATTTATTTCTATTATAACCACTTTATTTGTAAATAAATAATGTGTATTTATCATAAAAAAACACGTGGTTACTTAAGTTCAGCGATATTGAGCCAGCTAATGCCAAAATCATTTGTGTTGAAAAAGGGGGTGACGACATGTCTGATAGGAAAAGTTTGAAATTCTAAAAAAAAAAAATTACCTACAAAAGCATAACACTGCACTAATTGCAAATCAAGCAATGAACTATTTTGGTAAAAGTAATCAGATACCAAAAACAAAGTGACGGGACTGGATCAGGGGTGTAATGAAGTGCAGTGAGGTGCAGGGTCATAGGGTCATTTACATGCCCACCAATGTAACAGACTCCCACGGGAGGGCTGGAAAAACAGCCGGGTATGTTTTCATGCATTAAGATGTCACTGCAAAGAATCCTGGGAACAATCTTTCAAGAGCAAGCTCCTATGTTTATTCTGTTCCCAACTAACAATATCAGATGAAAAGAAATGTAACTTTAGCGCTTCTGTGGGAGGTCGGCAAGGTTTATTTACTGTAAGATTTTTGGCATTGAAAGACTGCAAAATGTAGGCAGGCAAACCAACAGGCCCAAAGCAAGAAAGGACTCTACCGGTACTTTAATTAATTTAGACAAACACACATCTGCACCTGACAACTTGCTGCACATGCTCAGACAGACTCCTACCTCAAAGTCTGGCTGCCTTCCATTCTTATCTCCAAATCAAGAGGCTCTTGTGATTTTCACTTCTTGAAGGAAGAAAACAACAGAATTAGACGATGTGCTGTAACAGATGGTGTTGCACGATCAAACTTTAAAAGTGTTTTATTGACCAAGACAAAACATAGTGAGATTAGGAAAAGAAAAAAAGCCCTGAGCAAGAATACTTCTGCTGCTATATAATAAATTTTCATAGGATAACATTAAGAGCAATTAGTAAAATTGCTCCAACAACATGCACGAGGATCATTTGTGTTGCCGCAACAGCATATCAGATAATAAGACAGAAGAAAGAAACAGAAGAGTTTTGCGGAGTTTGGATGACTGTGCTCTCTGCTGTGTTTGCATTAGAAAGGGTTTGGAGGGATCACAGGGCAGCTCAAAATCCTCTAAATAGAACATTTTAATGTGAGTGCACATTGGGACCAAGGAATGTTGGTTTTCAATCTCAGACACATGCATATGCTTGCATGGAAAACCAACGTGGTTGTTTTTTCAATCATCTATTCAAGGATTTCCTGGTGGGCTTTTTCTCTTCAAAAACAAATGTGCATTGGACAAAGATATGCTTGTCACTTATATAGAAAATGTGCGTGAAAACAGAGACGAGCAGCATCAATACTATTTTCAGGGGCTGTAAAAACACTTGAACATAAATTTAAAAAGAAACAGCTCAGTTTATGTCGGTTTATCCAGTACTGGAAGTATATAAATCTACTCAGGATTATGCAACAGTTTAATTCCATGCACACGCAACCACAAATTCATCTCCCACGTTTTAATTTTTGGCACATTTTTTTTATATTACCTATATTACACATAAGCTACTCATACCCCACCCCACCCTGTTGCAGTGCTACTTTAATAAACTTCAGAAGGAAGTCACTTACTGAGCACCGGATAAAAATCAACACTTAAAAAAAAAAAATCTAAACTCCACAACAGTCCTCACCACAAATTCCAGCAGTAATGTCAGGAGTGGGATGTGGGGATTTTGTGTTTAAAAAAAAAAAGTGTTAGATTTAGTGCCTTTATAGTTCAAGTCCATAAAGCTTTCATTGAGTTGGGTGGAAATACTGCTCCCAGAGTGGGCGACACATGGGCAGTGCTCCCAAAAACTCCCCTCCTGCACCCCATTCCAGCTGAACCGGGTTCTAGCTGTACTCCAGGTGAACCAGTTTCACCACCTCCTGGGGTTTCTCGTTTTAGAGCCAGGTTGGTGTCAGACAGCTCCTAAGGGACCACTTCTAAACTTCTCACTAAGGAGGGAGGGTCAGGGGTCAAAGTAATAAGGACCAATTATCTCCAACCTTACTGACTGACTTCCAGGCTCATCACGTCATCATGGTCTAGTGGCTTCAAGTGTGGTCAGCCACTGGATGGAACTGAGAACATGTTTGTGTTTCAGTATCCATTCTGTTTATCCTACTTAGGCGCAATCGGTATTTCTAGACTAACTATTTTAAGGCAAAGGAAAAAGTCACAATGACCTGAAAATTTGATCTGATTTGGAGATTAAAAAAAAGAGGCTTTGGCAAGACTCTCTTCACCTGCTACACAGACGTCGACAAAGGCACTCTTAAAAAACAGATTTTTCCCTTCCTCCTCCGCGAACATCTGGCAAATCAGTTAAAGGTGTCCTTCGCTGTCTGTTTACACACAAACACACAACAGAGCAGCCGCACAACCGATGTACATAACACTAGGAGCTGGGACCTACTAGCGTGGCAGGGCTCATTCGTTTTGTTTCGTCGCACAGCGGACCACACCAAAACTATCTGCAGCTACAAAACAACCCAAATCGTATACGGGCTATAAAATCAGATTTCCAGATTTCTGGCTGACCCAGAATTGGAAAATATGTGGTTGCGCTGTGTATCTTTGATGAAAACAGAGCGCTCATGAGATCTCGACGGGCTCTGTGCCAAGGTGGGTTGTAAAAATTAAGAGAAGTGAGGAGAGACAGCTGCCACTTTAGAGTCTTTTCTAAGTTAGGATCTTTTCTTCTTCATGTGCTGCACACACTAATTTTAGAGGTGGTGTACATGGTGTTTCTGTATTCCGAGAACAGCCAGCGAGATGACGTCCGGCATAGCTGAGACTGTGGCATCTGTGCTGCAGCTCTGAACACATCAAACAGACAGGCGTCCACAGATTTTGGAGGAGAGCAAAGATGGAAATTACTTTTCCAGAATAACTGCATGGATGATAGTGCATAAACAACTTTTGCCTTTCGTTCTTACACACATGTACTGCAAACGTGTGTGTATTCTTTTTTACTTTACATTAATACATATGTTAGAAATGATTCCCATGACACCAGTTTCTCGAACTTAGAAGTGAACTATGTTCTGCTGAGTTTCTGTAAGAGCTAATCATCCATGCAATTACAGAGTTGGCTGGGAGCAAATTGCAATAGGCCATATAGTCATACTTACAAAATAATAACCTTGAAGTAGCATGAGATTTAGCACACCATTAAAACCCAATTTAAACACAATGAGAACACATTTTAGAGATTAGATAAGAACTTATAGCATAACAAATTTCTTATTTCTAAATGCTAAAATATAACTGATTTTTAATCACTGAGAACAACAGCTTCCACTTATGATAAAAGAGGAATCATGTTAAAATGTTGCACTTCCTTCGAGAACTCACTATTTCCAGAGAATATAGGGGAAAGAACACCATATGGGCCACATACGGACCAACAGGCTTCAGGATGGATTTGCCTCTAGACACTGACCTTAGATCAGTGTTACGCCTCTCATGGTTAAAGTTAGGCTTGGGGTAAAGGGTAAACCTGACTGATCCTGGAACCTTGCCGAAGGGTGTCTCCTACACACCGAGCTTGAAAGGGTTTTTGTGGTTACACGAGCGGCCTCCTTCTTTGCAAGAGGAAGTGAATAGATCAATCAGAGAGAGCAGCATGACATCCCCCAGCATGACTGTGAGATAAATGTCAATCTCAGACACTGTAAATTTAATGTATCACCCCAGTTACAACTTCAAAAAAAAAACATGTTTGCAGTCAAAGTTGGCAACGAAGAGAGAACTCTAAACTTGTCTTGGCTGATGACAGATTATTAGACAGATGTTCATAATATGCAGCCAATGATACCAAACAGTGATGATATAAAAACAAACCAAGGTTATTTAATGCATATACACACACAAACATCAATAAAGCCATGGTTAGCAAAAACAAACCATCTGCCTTGTAGCCATCTAGAACCTCCACGTGGGTGTTTGCTGGTAAATGGTCTATAATGAGACGGTATTCAGCACTTCCTGCTATTTTAGACCCTGTTATATACTGTAGTTGCACTCTATGCATGGACCTTTTCTCTCCATTTACTCACCAGTGACAATATCAAGTAGGAATATGAGGTACAATGTCTTACCTAAGGACAATGTGGAGAGTTTTTGATTGAGCAACATCCAAATATTTCAGTTTAGAGGTACTTTTCGCCCCCACAAATAGTTGTTGAAGTATTCTAATTTATAATCTCTGATTAATTTTACACACCTTCTCTTTTAGGCCTGGTTTTAAACATTCTTGATATATTAGCTCTATAAAAGCAAAGCTACAATTTTGACTGATATCATTTACAACCTCCATAGCATTCATAATAATTAAGATAACACTATCACCTGCTATCAGGGGTGGTTCTGGAGGGGGGTCCATGGTGGGTCAGTGCTACCCTGACAGCAAGCTTGGTCCACTTGCGCCCCCCCCCCCCCCCCCCCCCCCCCCCCCCCCCCCCCCCC
>SSNR01000055.1:2480611-2496589 GCA_006937965.1 Callopanchax toddi | reverse complement strand
CCCCCCCCCCCCCCCCCCCCCCTTTGCGTCATTAGTTGACAATCATCAACTAATGAAGCACAGTTTTCTCCTCCAGTATCAATATTTAAAGGTCATCTCTATCAGGGCTTCTCAGAATTATTATGCAAGAGTCCAGATCTGATCAGATAAGGTCTGAAGCTAGATACAAACCTATAAAGATAAACTGCAATTTGGAAAGTTAAACTTTGAGGTTCAAACTTCTGACTTTGAGGGAGTTTTCCAGCTGATTTCTCTGATTTGAATCTCTGAAATTTCCAATTTCCAATTGCAAGACAGAACACCTCAGGATCCCTCAAGAAGAACTACAGACAGATTAGTGCCTAGGTTTACCTCCTGGAATTTATTCAATTGTTCCTCCTTAATCACTTTCTACACAGTGCAGACAATAGAATATGATAAAAAGGACCAATCTGATGACAGAATCCTGCTGTTGCATATTTTAGAGGTTCTTCATCAAACCCAGAGGAGTTGAGGAACCCAAGTCCCTCCAAGCATCAGTTGATCCGAGTTATGAAAACCTGAGACCTGTTATGAAGTTCAGGGCCTTACTTGGTGGTCTATGAGAACAAGCTGGTGCTGAAACTTTTGTTCTTAGAGCAGATTACCAGGAGGCCGCTTCCAGATGCAGTCCACCAGGGTAAACAGACTGGGTGGTATGGGACCAACCCATTCCCCACACTTTTCTCATTAGTGTAATAAGCTTTGTGTAAACCACTGGACTGCCATTCTCAAGGACACACACATATCTCCTTCATACACCCATCCATCCATCCATCTGTCCATATGGCACACATGTTGCGAAATTTGTGCATTTTAGTAAACGCTGCCAATACTTATTTCTGAGTTTCTCTTAAAACTTTAAGTGCACCTAATCCCAACCCGCTGATCAGATTCTGCGATCACAAATAGTTTAATTGATGATAAAACGATAAATGATGTCATTCTTTAAAGAATAATAACACTACCTGCACACTTGCACAAGGGGGAAACAAACATTGTCAGCTACTTTGAAAGGACGCCTCATTAATCTAATTGTAGAGTGAGATGACAGATGACCTGTTTAAGCAAGCAAGTCCAAAAAAACCTGGGGGCCCAACCAAGTCAGCCACAAAGTGTAAGTCACAGTCCTTCACATCACACTCCCACAGCCTGTCACTGGCATGGCAAAGTCTGCCTCACCAAGCTTCCTGTGACTCACTTCCTGTCCCGGCCCTGCACCTGCACTCCCCTGGGTGATGTCATGGCAGGTTTTCCTACTTCAGAGCACACTCTCCATCTGGTAAAATGTGCGTATGCATGTGTTTGTGTGTGTACATCAGCATGTCTGGTGCAGACATTTGTCAGAAGACATTCAGTGAATGTGGGCCTTAATAACTTCAGCGATGATCTCTGTTTTTATGTTTTGCTGATGAAAGCACATCAAACAAGCAAGGAAGGAGATGGACGGTGACAGTGAAGAGCATGAATTTGGACCGGAAACTTGATTTTTTTTTTTCCCCTCCTTTCTTTGCTTGCACATGTGCTTTTGTCCTCTTTTCGTTTTTCATTTGAGTATTTGTTTGTGTAATCCTGGTGCTTTACTTCACATTTTCACACATTTTCTCTTTCTCAGTGGGAAGAAACAACCTCTTGATGTTTTTCATGTCTACTGTATATGAATAATTATAGTTGACCTCTCTAGCATCAGTGACCACACTGAACATGATGGACTGAGAGAAACACTCAGAAAGGAGACGCCTGAGTAAAATGAAATGTGTGAGAATAAGTTTTTTAGCCATATAAAAAGTTGAAATAAGTACATTTTAATCATCATCAGAATAAATGTTTTATATCTCCAGTTTCTACAGTAAAATATTAACGCCTGAGGGTGGCAAAAGGCCTACTAGCGTAATTTAAAGAGTGTGTTATGGACCATAGGTTCAGCTGCCTGTGAGCATTCAATATTCTAATTATTTATTTAGGTTTATTTGAACAAAGATTACAAAAAAGACAATGTTACATGTTAGAATGATGCAACCGTTGTTTTGTAAAGAGCCAAAAGCTAATTGGAAACCTTGTCCTTGGTTGGATTTTCAAAATAAAACAATAATAGTGTAATCAGTACACACAAACACACAAGAGATTATTATAAAGAATGACCGGATGGTCCAGTTACAGCTGCATCAGAGTACACAGGTTAGTATTTTTTCACTTGAGAGTTAAAAACTACTTGTACTTAGCTGGTTTGCAGTCTGCTCTATTTGTAGCTCCAGTGCTGCTGGGTTTTAAAAAGATTTTACTCACTAGTTCTGGAAGCCATTGAGACATTTAAAAGTTAGCTTCACGTAAATAAACAATCAAAACAAAAGCGATTGTACTGTACTTTTACAGTGGTGTATTGTTTTTTTTTCTTCCAATTTTCCAAAGCTCGTTTTTACAACATCACAGGTTTCAAAGCAGATTGAGTTGCTTGACTCCAAACAAATGAGAGATGAGATGAGACAGAATCATGGCATGCAGGTACAACTGGACAGCTTATCCAAGTAAACATGATCTTATAAGGCCAAATAAGTTGAGGCTGGTCTTATTAATGGTTCTGGACACTTTTCTGATGTGAGTCTCAAATTTAAGATGGGAAAGTTTCAGGTTGTCATCTCTGAGAAAAGAGGACTGAGTCCTCATTTTGATGTTCTTGCACATCATGCCATCTGGCACTAATACTGATATGTTAGAAACTGAAATGACAAAAAAAGGAAGACCACATGATTTTTTTAGGTCTTGATTGACTCAAATGAAGATGACTGACCAAACTATACTAGAACCCTGCAGTTATGTGGGACGCACACCAAGACAAAAAACTCCAATTTTCTTTACATGAACATATGTAGCTACAGCAATAACTGATGCTCTACTTCCACACAAAGCATACTGAGAAATGCCTTTCTCTCATTAGAATGGGCAGCATTTAGAGGGCAGTTTACCAACATTCACAGGTTGACATTGGACTGCATCTCTACAGCGTCACTGTGCAAACACCAGGCGTTCTGTTGACTGGGATATAAAATAGTGCCGTTGGGTTTTAGGTTTCCAGAACGGGACCAGGACTGCAGTATATTGAGTCCATGTGGGGAGTACGTTTTTAATCTGAGCCTTACCCACAGTCCTTCCTGTTTCTAATTTGGCGCTGCAGCGGTTTTGTCCCGAGGCCAAAAGCCTCTCTTCCACAGAGTGTCTATTTCCTCTGAAGTGAATAGTAGCAGGTGTGCTGGCCCACGATCCCTTGGAGAAGTCTGCTTATGAATGGCCCACATCTCACTCTTTCACGCCTGCCTTTTGTTTTCTTTTGTCTTCCGTACATTTTTATTTATCCGCCTCTCTTGCATTCGTTCCCCGCTCTTTCAAATACTTTCTGCCTTTCTTTGCTGTTATGTCTTCACTCCATCTGGTCACTCTTTTGTCTCCTTCATCTCTTTCTCTCTTTCATTTTCCCCCCTTTGCTTTCTTTGAGATCAAGATGAAGACTTTGATAAAGCAGCAGCAGCTTGTGGTGATGAAAACAACAAAAGACAAAAGCAAAAACAAGGGCAGCACAATCACAAATCAAGGCAAAACAGACATCTGACAAGATAGATCACATGATGTCAAAACGTCTAAATTAGGTTTTGACTTTGGAATACGGAGGTTCTGTTTGCTGTGGGAGAAACACACATCTTTACTCAACCTTAACCATTGACATAATGAATTTCCCAAATAATGAGCACAGCATGTCCATATTTAACAGAGCTAAGTTGCTTTGTGTTCTTGAGCATCAATCTTGCACATCAAGTCAACTGAAATACACCAAAAAACTCTGAGAAGATGTTTTGTCATGTCGCTTTCAAGGAGACGCTGCATTTTGAATTAACCTCTCGACCCTCCGTTCTTTCCACCTTCCCCGAAAAACACATTCTCTAATGAGTTGGGCTTGAGGGAGAGCAGAGTTTTGCTGTAAGGCAAATAAATCCTCTCACGGCCAAGTCGTGTTCTTACTTATCTCTAAGAAGAAAAAAAAGTGAAAACAACAATGTTTGCTGCCAGTGATTTGTGACTTAGAACACAGCAGTGAAGTACAGCTGCAAAGCCATTAAGGAAATGAGAGAGTAACTTAAGGGTTGTTTAACTGAAACACATGAACTTTTAATGATGTTTGTGTTTCTTCAATTTTGCGTCCACATCATTGTGCCAAGTAGAATGTGATGTCAGGGTTATGAAGTGGAGGCTGTTCCCAGAGGTTGTAAATAATAAGAGATTTACAGATCTGAAAACGTTACACTCATTTATAAATGGCATGATGGGGGCTGCACTTTGTGGGATGTTGCATTTCTTTTACCTATTTATTTCAAATGAGCTTAATACTTCCACATCTTATAATCAATCTTTACAGTTTCACTGCACTTGTTTATACATTGCAGAAGCAGCTTTTGACCGTCTAATTAAAATGGACATACTCCAGCCTGTGTTCGGGCCTCGCTCGTTCTTTCTTCTGATTCTCCTCCAAAGTCAACAACGGGAATTTTTTGTTTCCAGCCGTGGCATTTCCGGCATCTGCACACGCTTGTGTTTACACAGGATGTTCAAACTTGATACAGATTACACAAATCCAATTTGGAGGTTGAGTTCAATCACCTCTTTTATTCCAACATTAAGTAGACGAAGCTGGGAGCCAGATCACCGTGGTCATCTCCAAGAGGATTGGGTAAAGGGGAATGAACCGTGCACCAGAAAGTCCAGAGACTGTTTCTGATAGATGCGGACAGACGTCATCAACACGTTCCCACAGATTTGCATGCGGTTGGATTAGCTTTTTTAATAAAAAACATCTCTAGCACTCTTCATGCAGAGATTTGTCAAGCTGACTGAGAAACCATGGTTAGTTTGTTATTTGTTTAATTCCCACACTTATGACGTAAACAGAGGCCTGGCTTAGACCACATAGAAAACATCTTTTTTTTGCCCAAATTAATTCATCTTAAATCAGATAATCACTGATGACTTAAACTCAGGGAACACAATATGGCTCAGACGTTAATCGTGCGAAGTTCACGCTCTTATTTTGTAGAGCAGACGGTTTTTATGTTTGTCTGAGGCCGACCTACAGGCTTGCTGGCCCATTCCCTTGTTCGAGTCAAACCCCAAATCAGGATAGGGAGGGGAAACGCAGCGGAAGACTGGATGGTCTCTGACCTTTTCACAAATACAAAAGGACCTTTTTGTGTCCAGAAGAGCAGTCATTTGTTCAACAGAATTTTTAATTGCAACCCACTCAAAGCAAAAGCCCTATTTAGCTGGTGTTTGTGTCCTCACCTGGGTCCTCTGTGGCATTTGGGAGGGACCTTGACCTTTCAAGACACCTGTTTGGCTAGCGTTTTGCTGCCGGTCTGCTCTTTGCTGACACAGTCATCCCACTTCTATGGAGCAGCTCCGTTCATTAGTTAGTTGTCCGCCTAATTGTATCACATTCTGCAGCTTTGTCCTGGCATTCCCAAGCCAGCTAAAGGTTGCCAAAATCTCATCCGCCACATCAGAGGGGCCCTATTAACCCCTGACCCCTGGTTGGTGTGTGAGGACAAGGTCGCTCCTCACACCCAACTGGGCCCATTAACACGTCGCCCCACAGCAGAAAAACTATTTTGACGGGCTGTAATTGGTGCTAAGTGATGGCGGACAAAGGCCCCCTCTGTGCTACTTACTGGACAGGGCAGTACTGACCACTCGTGGAGCTTCACGCTTGACATTTTCCTTCTGAGTCCAACGTGAGAAGAGAGGAACTGGGGAAGCCCATTCCTGGACAACCTCTTACTCCATTTCTCCATCTTTTCAGCCCCCTTCTGTTTGTCTCCTTTGAAAATGTCTGATAATGAGGTTCTAGCAGGGAGAACAGGCTGGAGCAAAACTGCACGGTCAAGATCAGTGGAGGCTGATTAATCCAATGGACCATTCCTTTCAAAGCCACCCTAATTAGTTTATGTTAGCTGGTGAAGGTCAGGGGGCGTGTTTGACTGAGGCCTTTTTGTTAAATGCCACGTTGGTGTGATGATCTGTAGATGCAGGTGCAGCGTTCGGCCGCTTTTATGTCGCTAAGCTGCTTTGAAAACTGATTGAACGCTTCAGTTGCAAACTGGCAAAAACAATGAGGCCTTTTACTTGTGAGTATATGACAGTTTCGAAGAAAAAAAAACAGCTTATTCCCTTGATTCCCAGGCTACGCAGATTTATTGCATAAACTCAAAAATTATAATCTTCTGCAAATAACCGGGGGAAACCCCTCGGTATTTTCAGTATTTTAGCCACTAGAAAACATCAAAGATGGCAAGTCAGAACTTCGGAACAATTTAGGACTGAGGGAAATTATTATGCTGGTAATCTTGGCCAGTCTATATTTCTAACCCAGGATCTACCCACCAACAAATTTATGGTTTTCTGGCTGAGTTATGTTAGTAGGAAGTCCTTCCCCTTTCAGTCTTATCACCATTTATCCTGACTGAATTCATATTTACAGCAAATGCTAATCCCTTTAAAGAACAACTGCAATCTCCAATTTCCCCTTGTTGTGTATAGCGTGAGTCCATAGAAGCAGTCCGATGGAACCTGGCCAGGCTTCTCTCACACAAAGCTCTATACTTAAGACAGGTTTAACTCCCTATCCTGTAGGCCATGCCATGCTCTCATCCCCATATTTAACAGTCTGACGTCAGACAGGAGCAGAGGAGGCAGCAGAGGAGACTTTAATACTAAATCTCTCACCCTGTCATTATAGGGCTGTATGACCGCCTATCAGGGGCCCTTGAGTGATGTGGGAAAGCCTGGGCCATGTCCTCCCAACTCCTGTAGGCCAGGCCGCCTGCTCTGTCCAAACCAAACTGAAAACTAAAGGATAGGCACAGCTACAGCTGACATCAATGAGCCGCCGGGCTCTTAATGCCCACTCTGTGGTCAAGAGGAGAGAAGCTTGTATATTAATCTCTTTCTAGCCTTTACTCCCATGTTTTCTTCCTCTTTTTGCCTTCTCACCACACTAACTGTAAATCTGGGTTCTCCATCCCAATAAAAGCAATCAAATAGAGGCACAGTGCTCACGTCTACTAAAACACTGATGCTGCAGTTAGTAGGTTGAAATAAATGAAGGGATTTACCCAGTAGGGTGATGGATAGTGACAGCTGGTCCATACGATGTCTGGGTTAGGTTTTAATGTTAATCTGTTCATTTTATTTAATTTATGAACGTCCAGCCTGACACAGAGCTGCCTTTTTCGCAGACAGTATATAAAACAAAACCTCAATTAGTGTCACACTAACTGTGAGCCTCCATGATGTCTTGATTTTGCTTCCTGTGGTGATGAAAACAAACAAAAAGCCATTCAAACAGACCATGTGATGTGGGTGTTTATGAGAGGACACCTGCAGCCTCCAGTAAGCTTTTATATAAAGCTTTGATACTTGCTGGGGGGCAGGAGGGGAAAGCACAGGGGCCAATCGCAGGTTTGGCCCCTGAAGGCCCTAACCATCACTCCTGTCCACGGGTTGCCTTTGGCCTTGCTAACTGTTCCATGAAATGGGCCCCAGGAACAGTGCAAACCTCCCAGAAACAGGCCGCTCACTGTTAGCCAACAGTGCACTCTTTGTGTGGAAATGGTCAAAGCTGGCCCTTTTCTGCACCGGTCTTGCCTTTCTTTTGAGCCTCAGCTGTGAGCAAACAAAGCTGGATTAAAGGTTTGCAAGATGGCTAGCTAGGTAGCTGGCTAACCATATTATTGTTTGTGTCAGTGAGAGCAATGGACTTTGAGCTTCCTTTGTTCTGCAGGTGGGACTTCAATGGCTGTGGTTGAGGTACCATTCTCACACTTCATTAGATACTGACCTAAATGTGCATCCTGGCTCCATTCTTTTAATATATAGGTTATTCTATCATGTAAACATACACATATAGCTTTGTTTGCATTTTTATTTTGCTAACTTGAGTTTTTGCTTTTTGTTCACAGGTTGTTATTAGAGAAGTTGACGATTTTTATAGCTAACTTCAGTTTCCTCTCACAATTCAAAACATAGGCTATTTTAAATTAATAATAGATTTAAGTGCGAATGCATGGTTGTATGTCTCTTTCTTGGCCCTATAATGGACCGATAACCATTCCAGGACCAAAAGCCGAGCGATTAAGCGAGTTTTGAGCTCTATAGATCCTCATTCTTCTGAGTCTCTTCTTTCACCAACCTTTTGAGACATACATCAAAACATGAAATAAATGCTTTGACTTGATGGCCATTTATTTTAAATGTTTTTAACTGTGTTGTCAGAGCATGAAACGCTTAGTGAAAACAGAAGAAACCATTAAACGTTATCGGTTAGGAGGTTTCATTTGTGGCTGAAATGGACCATCAAGTAGCCACAGCCTTGGGTTCACATTAAAGAACTCCCCAGAAGATGTGTTCATTTTTAACGCTGTATGTAACACAAAGAAGCTATACAGTGTGGCAAAAATGAGCTATAGCTACTTCTGCCGTGGCATAAATAAATTCATCAGCATATTTATGATAAACTCTGCTTCAACAGAAGTCCCCTTTCCCCCTCTCCTGTTGGATAGAGTGGAAAACCAGTAGCACTTGGTTTAACTGCGTTTTACTTTGCTTAATTGTTCCCAAGGTTGCTGTTATTTATTTCTCGACTTTCTAAGCCAATATAATTCAATTTATGTGGCCAAGCCAAATATTTGCAGCTTGGCTTTTGCTTCTAAACTGGGCTGTAGTTTGCGTGAAAGAATTTTGCCCTGACACCAGCCCTGCAGTAATAAGGCTCACTAACCATGATCTGTTCCTGTTTTTGTTTTTAAAAGATGAACATGAACGCAAAAAAAATCCCAAATAACGTGGAGTTATTAATGCAACACACTAAAAAGGCATGCAGAATGGTTTGATGGCAATGTTTACTAGGAACAGATGACACAAACTAAAGTCATTTACAGTTAGCTGAATTCCCCGCTGAGAGGCCCCGTTAAATGTTTCTTCCAAAGGCCTTGCTGGGAAATATTTGCAATGGTTTCCATCCAGATCTGGGTCATTCAGTTCTACATTCACTGCACAGGTGAGCTGGAGCAGGTTTGTTTGGCATTGGTCACTGGCTGTCCTTTCCTTTCCACTGGACTGGGAAAGCAGCGCCACAAACAGCTCGCGACAACAAGAGATGCTTTTGTCTGGCTCACCCACAGCAAAATGGCACCGCTAAGCCGCCTGCTGCCAATGCCGTACAGGTCTCCCAGGACAGTCCCCCCGGGGCCACCGGACCTGCTGCAGGCCAGTCAAACAGGGGCAGAAGGAGAGTGAGAACTCTCAGGAGAATAGGTAGCACTGTCAGCCAGTTGTTCTGCTGCAGCATGCAGATGAAAACAACCTCTTTCACATGGCGTGTATTTTGGCTTCCAAGCCTATAATCATGGATGATTAGCTTAAGAACTCAATTCCGAACGGGGGACTATTTCTTATTCCTGTCACACTGTCAGAAAATATATTTACCTACCACTTTTCCCAGCTGTCTTGGGACATGAAGGGAGGCTTGACTGATGAATGGAAATAAGACTGATGTGTGATATTTAGCTTTAAGCATTAAAAAGTCCACGTCAGTGTATGACATCTACTCAGGTGATTTTATGATGGGCATTAAATTCACTTTTGCTTTGCTCACCCAGATAAAAACTTGGAAGAGTGCTAATTTATTATGTAATGTGAAAACCAGAGAGTCGAAATATGATGATGTTCGACAAGCTAGCTATTATTTCCCTCGATCCCTTTACATTAAAGTATGATTACAGTAAATAGGTGACATTGTTTAAACTCAAAATGAACAGTAATCTGTCCAGAACTTTCTTTAGTTTTTAGGCAGTTAGTGCCTCCAGCAGCATGACTGAGCTGGCCAGATCATCACCTCACACCAGCCTTCTTCCTTCTGCCGCTTTAAACTCATCTTGCTGCAGCTTGTTGTCTCTACACATGGAAAACATCTGCATAGGTGGGTTCTTTGTTTCTGCGTGCCCCCAGGTGTTTTTTTCCCCCCACTTCCCGCAATTTACCCCAACCATCAATGCTGCTTCTACGCCTCTTTTAAAGCAAGGGAAGGGAAGGGCTTATTGTAAATATGCAAATGTGTCACAGCCAGAGGAAAAGGGGCCACATCTCCCTGGATTCAGGCAGTCAGGTTTACCGTGGCGTATTTTTATCATGAAAAGCCAACACGGAAAAGGATGGCCATACGCAGCTGCTGGTCTAATTTGCTTTAAGCATGTACAAATAGGACGGCCCACACAGACCATAAAAGTGGAGTGGAGGTTTTGCTCAACGCAGCACTTTTGTCTGACCAGAGGCGCATGGACGCCTTCCAACGAACAAACAGATCACAAAAGAAAAAGAAGGGGAAAAAAACACACACACACAGGCACTCTCATATGATAGAAATATAGTAAAATAACTCAAAAGGACGGATTTCTTCTACTAAAGTCATAATCTAAACTTTTTATATGCTGAAAAATATTAACTTCTTGTACTAGTTGTATTATTACAATTTTATTTAAAGAGTCAAGGTCAGTGACTGTCAGAAAATAAATACCTTCTGAGGCCTTATGTACATATTTTTTCAACAATTTATTCAGGTTGTTTCCCAGCTTCAGAGCAACACCAATGTGCCTTCTGTTCATTCTCTATACGTTTTATTGCACCATGGAAAGTTTTATTTGCTCTTGAGCCATTTGCTCTGGAAACCCCCTGTGGATCCTTTGAGTCTTATAGATTTATACAAATACAAACGACACGCCTGCACATAAATACACAAGCATGCAAAACCCCACATGCACACAGCTGCGTGTATCTGGACGGGGTTTCCCTTTAGATACCGGATAAATAACCAACTTCAAACACTAAACCAGGCGCTAATGAACTGGATCTTGACAGGGTTTGCTTTCCGCGAGCGGAGACCAACCCCACAATGGATCTATTCACAGTATCTCAGCCATGGAAAGTGTTGGTAAAGTAATCCCACTAGAGTTTACGCGACCTTTTCTAACTCTCGGTACAGCTTTCTCCCCTCGGGCCTTTAAGGTCCGGCCAAAAACAACACCGCCCTGCATCAGCTGATACAGGCAGAGGCTACCTGTATTTGCATTTTTTTAAAATGGCACCCATTCACAACCAGTTTGCAAATTGATGTGGCGAGGAAAGGAACACAACGCCCCGCTTCCTCTTACGCTATACCTGTGAGATCAGTCATGTCAGCTTCAGGTCCAGGGTCAACAGTTGTTTCTTCAACGCGGCTCTGCAGCAGAGGCCATCTAAATGCTCTAAATGCTTGACTGAACATGTCGGTTAGCACCAAAAACCCTCAGGAAACAATGACCTGCAACAAAACGGAGTAGATTTATCATTCATAAAACATAAGCTGGGCTCCTACTGTGTGTCTTGACAAAACTAATAAAAGTCACAGCGCTGAGTTCAAGACGTTTGATACTCCCACAGAAATGTCAGGCCGCTGCAAAGTTTCGCGCACCTGCTGATACTGACAACAACAGATAAGGACAGTGAGATCATCGAGTTTAATACCTGAAAATGTCATCTATGTGGCTGAGCGTCTTTCAGTTTTGGACCAGCAGACCATCTGTCTGAGGCGAATGATCCCCATCTATCCATATGTCTCTGTTCATTCACATCTCTTTCTTTTTTTCATGCAGCTTCGGACAGCAAAGCATAAACGATATGAAATACTGCCAGTGACAGTTAAAGCGATAATCTGCGATGGAAGCTGTTTTACGGTAGCCACCTTTCAAAAGAAGGAAAAAAAAAAAAGCTTAAATACCTGATATCTTGTTCCAAACCACACTCCTCTCTTTTAAATGTGAGGGTCAAAACTGCACTGACAACCTGTATTTATGGCTATCTGACCTGACTCTGTGAAAGGTTTTATTTCTATCAGATGCTTCAATGCAAGAAGAGGAGAACAGGGGAAAGAAATATTTGGTCACACTGTGTGGACAATAAAGATAAATGCATGAACTTGTAACTATTGTTTTAAAACTATTAAGAAATGCACATTTGTTCATTTCCATAAGGAATAAAAGATTCCTTATGTCTCAAGGATGACATAGTCTGTCTGAAGAGAACTACGTATACGGTAATTTAGACAAATACAGGCACTATTATGAATCCGGAGTCTATATTTAGTGAACCACTTTGCTCATATACCTGCGTTGACTTTCATCGTGGCCAAATTTCTAATTATGCTGACATTTGGAAAACAAATAACTTGGCAGTTGCAGGTTCTTCTTTCTTGACTTGGTGTAGAGTATCATAATAGCTACGTAGGTCTGTGGCAAAAGCATTAAACTTTTTTTTTTTATGAAAGAAAAAGAGAAAACAGACATGCCGTGATTTTAAATGCTTCAAAGAAAGAAACTGAATCCGACCTGTAACAGTTTCCAGCCCATAAGGCAGTGCAGTCTCAGTTCCCAAGGGCCCTGTGCTGTCAAAAGCCTCACTTCTAATACAGTTTCTGAGCGTTTCTGACCCCTTTAGCCTTTATCCCCCAGGATAAAAGCCCGTGAATCTGTTGGAGTGGAGATACTGCAGCGTCCAAGGGGATACAAGGACTGACGTGAAGCAAATATGTCCTGTTACATTACGAAAACAACATCTTTAGGAGTGTTTACTCCTAAATCCTTATGTAGTCATGAATGAGGCCTGCAATCACACGTCAAAGAAAGTATTGAGGCGAGGTAGTTTCTACTCGTATTCATTTCTCCATTTCACCTATACTACCAACCCACTATGTTCCTAAAAGACACCCCCCCCCCAAAAAAAAAAAAATCCACCTAACCCCCAAAGCATAAGGCTCAGCAGCATGAATGGAGCATTGTGATGCGTCTCCGTCACGGCAGTGAATGTTTTCACTTCCATTTGATCCGTCGGCAAGGCTGCTAATTGGGTAAGCGTGTTCCCAGGTCACCGGGAGGTTTCTCTTTCCATAAATACAGAGCACCAACGAAGGCTTCTACAGATGTTGCTTCCCACTCGCTTCCAAGTGTGTTCAGACCAGCTTCAGGTAGTAGATGTAATTTATTGTGTCTGAAACCACAGTCCAAAAGTTTCCCTTCTCTCTTCCTCCCTCCACCACTCCTGTATTTTATAATTCTCCCAGGCAATGCAATAAAGCAGATTATTGTTCTCTTTCTCATGCTTGAACCACCAGGTCATCTGTTGATTCACAGGTGAGATGATGATGATGATGATGATGATGATGATGATACAGACATTGCATCCAGATAAGACAGCTTTTTTATATATTAGTGTCAGAGATTATGAGGTTCAGGGTTTATTTGATCATAAGCATTCAACACAAACTGGTGTGCCTCCACTAAACGTTCCGATAACGGAGAGCTTAGACTCTCAGGGTTGCTGCTCCCATTCTGCAGGGTGTGGTGGTCAAAATGGTCAAGCGGTCAGACAAAGTGTCCTTCAAATTTATCATTTTAGTTTAGGCCTGTGTGTTAACGAGCAACCGCTAAGTGTCCTTGAATACTTGCCCACTTGTTCTGGGCTATTTCGCCTGCACCCAACTCTGACACGGGCCCTCCCTTGATGGATAAAATAAGGGGATAAAGTTATTTAATCTAAACAAGTGAACAATCCTTCATCCAAAAATTAAACACTTTTACAGATGGATCTGAAAAGGGGCTCCATACTACATTATCTGCATGATCGTAAAGCAAAGGAAGATAGTTTCATGACTAAAAGCATCTTCGTTTAAACTGCATCATCCAGTGACCTCCATGCTTTTCTGCATCATGTTGGACTGGTTGGACTGGCATTTTGTTGGACTTTCAAACAGAGGGACTTATTTTTCAGAGCAAAAATAAAGAAGTAAAAATGGGACAGTGTTAAATAATGTTAAAACAGAAGTCCTTTGTAACACATTCATAGTTCACTTTAACTTAAAGCAAAACATAAACTGTAAACTAAACTCTTTCTTTTCTGATTATGGCATGTGATAAGGGCGCCCCCGTGTGGCAGAAAAAAATATATTAGAAAAAGTCTTCCATCATCAGTTCACTAAAAATGGAAGATGAATACAATGATTTACCTGATATTAATGATAATTAGATTAAGATTCCCATATGTAAAGACAGAGGCTGCATTGACTCATTTTCATCACGTTAGAAAACATCCACTCATCAGGTCACTTTGTTAGGTACACCTGTTCAATTGCTTGTTCACACAAATAAACATTCAGCCAATCAGTGTTTGTATTTAGGCATCTTCAAGTTCAAACTGAGAGTTAGAATGGAAATGAGGCTTGTCTGAGTATTTCAGAAACTGCTGATCTGCTGGGATTTTCACCCACAACCATCTCTAGAATTTATAGAGCAGAACATCATATTTGAACCACAACATGTTGAACTACAGCAGCAGAGGGCCACAGCAGGTGTCTCTCCTTTCAGCTATAAGAACAGGAAACTGAAGCTACAGTTCACACATGACCACCAGAACTGGACCAGAAGAGACTGAAGAAATGTTCCCTGCTCTGATGAGTCTCAATTTAAGGCTATGGTGCTGTGATGGTGTGATGAGTTCACTGGACTCCAACAGCCTCCACAGATCTCATTCCGGTCCAGAAACTTTGGGATGTGGTGGAACCAAAGATTCAAAACATGAACGTGCAGCCGACAAACCTGCAGCAACTGTGTGATGCTGTTGTGTCAACATGGACCAGAACCTCTGAGAAATGTTTCGAAAACCTTGTTGAATCGATGTCATGAAGAATTAGCTCGAAAGACAAAAGGGGGTCCAACCTGGTGCTAGAAAGGTGTTATAAAGTGGCAATTTGTAAGTGCAAGAAGTGGGGAAATTAATGATCATTAAAACATTAATATCTGGAAATAGCTTCAGAGAAAGTGACCTTATTTTATTGTACACATGCTGAGACTGATGTTCCCACATAAATACAATATGTGGAAGACATCTCACTCAAATTAAAGCCACTGCAAGATCTTCCCAAGTGAAACCAGAAGGTGGCAAGCTTTCTACGTGCTCACCACAGGATGAAAAGACTGCAGGAGAAGAGCGTCCCACCTTGCACATAAGATACACTAATTAAAAAGCTACAAAACTGACCATAATATCAGCATGCGTGGCTGAAACACCATCTGCACAAATGTTAAGTGTTACTGATGCGTTAGTACAGTTTCACAAGCTGGCAATAATATGTGGAAAAGACTAACTGAAATGATTCATCTTGGTTTACTCACTGAGATGTGGGCATTGTGGAAGGTGGCTCTTCTGAGGTAAGACATTATTCATAATGCTGTGGGCTTTTCTCTTCCAAAAAGCACAGAACAAAACAATATCCACAATAACTACACCTCCTTCAGAAATATTATAAAGAACATTTTGCTACTTTTCTAACATTTACTGGACGCGGACACGGCTTGACAAATAAGGATAACTTTATCGATCCCGCAAAGAGGAAATGATCTTTCAGTACAACCTCTCCACATACAACACATAAAAACAAACAAAACACATAAACAGGACCAGGTCATTATGAGGGAGAAAAAACTGGACCCCCCGCTCTGCTCTGAGACGGGGCAGACAGGGGATGCAAGAAAAACACCTCAACATAAAAGCACAACAATCAGACACAATCGCAGACATGAAGTGGGTGGGAGGGATCTGGATCTCCATGCCAACCTCCTAACTCCCAGCTGCACTGGAGGGGGAGGAGAGTTAAGGAATGAAGAGAGGGGGTAGGAGGTGTGCACTAAGTTATTTCTTTTCACATCAGTCCAGGTTACTTAATGTAGCATTTTCACATGATTACATCATTTGCAAACTGCATTTTGTATTTACTCTGGTTCTCTTTGTCTGGATTTCTTTGTTGACCTAAAACTTTTAAGTGTGACCAAAAAAAAA
>SSNR01000055.1:2431087-2479415 GCA_006937965.1 Callopanchax toddi | reverse complement strand
CTTTTTTTTTTTTATCTGCCTGAAGTCTTACATCTACTCACTCTTGTTTCATTAAAATCAACCAATCATTCTGCAGATCTGCACCATCATCGGCAAAACTGTTCTGCAGGCTCATCTCTTCTTTCTGGAGTTATCAGCCCATGTCTGTCTGTGTGTGTGTGTGTGTTAAAGTCTTAGTTAAAAATGTATTGGCTGACTTCAGGGGCTGCAGTATCATTGCAGAGACACTGCAGCAGAAGCATTGTTCAAATTTGTTTTATATAAGCCTTAAGTCAGAAAAAAACCCTAAGACATCTGTTTGTTCCCTGCCAAGGTTTAATCCACTAACTTGCATTTTCATCTGTTTCTTAATGTTTCAAGCCAAAGAGATTTTTTAAAAAGTACATATTTTAATGAAGAAGTGGCTATTTTTTTCCCCCTTCCAAAATTGTACATTTTATATGCAAAGAAGAGGGTTTTATGTACAATTGCTGCAATCTCCCACCGTTGCCTGTTTCTAGATCAGGACCATGATCTCAGCTGCAGAGGTTGGACACACATCATGGGAGCTGTCTATTCAGGTGGATCAAAAACAAGGAGACGAGTCCATGAAGTTTAAGCTGAGGGTGAAGGGAGACCTGCACGTCGGAGGCCTCATGCTGAAGTTGGTGGAGAAAATCAGTAAGTTTTTAAAGTGAATGCATCTATTTTCCATCTCGACTGTTGAGTATTTGAAGCAGTGCGCTGGTCATACCTGGGATTTTAAGTGCAGAGCCAACAGCAGGTCTCTGTGTTAAGCCACACCCTTGTTTGCCCTGCATTTTTCTCCACCACAGTCCCATTGTTTGGCTTGTGTAGCCTTTGTACTGCAGCACCTGATCTTATATCTCTTTACAGTCTGCAATAAATGCGAGGGAGCCGATAGAGCTTGAGTGAAGAGGATTTTAGTTTAAGGTGGTATGAAGATTATGAGACACAATAAATGACTAACCGGCTTGTCATCAACAGATGGATTTAAAGCCCAGTATTACAAGATGATATCAGGTGGACTCATTAAACCACACCACCTACATACCAAAGGGCTTTTCAGATGTAGTTGTTTTTTATACATACTGGTATATTTTTGCTTTGAAAATTGTATTAAGGTCCAAAAGTACCACTCACCAAAAGTCTAATAAAAATAAGTGTTTGTGATATCCCGATACATAGGGTTATAGCCATGTAAAAATAAATTCTTCATTTCTTCTAGTTTCATCTTTTTCACAATTTCGTTGTTTTATCATCTAAAAATGTTTATTTAGAAATATATATAATCATTTTTTAATGATTTCTTAGGGGAAACAAGCATTGAAACTTTAATAAAATGGATTTCTCAAAGATGTAAAGACTGTGGGATAAATTCAGAAAAATCTCTAAAAGCTGAGGAGCTCAAATCAATACCTTTCTTGAACAAGCCTAACTGTTTCAGTTGGTCTACACGTGAATCTAAATAATTCTTTATACTTCCAATATTTAATACCAGTCATATAGAAATAGTTTTCCTTGATCTGTTTCCCTGCAGAGGCTCCTCAGGACTGGTCCGATCACGCACTCTGGTGGGAACAGAGGAAATGCTGGCTGCTCAAAACTCACTGGACCTTGGACAAGTATGGAATTCAGGTAATACGAAAGAAATTGAGTGTTTGAAACTTTTAACGGTTGCAACTTGCTCCAGAGATCTATTATTGTGATCTGGATTCCAGGAGTATGCTCAATCCTGTTAGTGCATGCAGGTTTTTAGGAGCACATTATTTAGAGCTGCTCTTGGAGGCTGCTACATTAAATAATAGTCTCATTCTAACAGACTGATGGCTGGTTTTTAGTTCAGTGCAGCAAATAGAAATCTGCTATAGACTTGTTATTGGTGTTATAAATGTGATAGATTGATGATGTGTCTGCAGAAAGAACTTTGGAGAAAAGTTGTGCGAATAGGTGTGCAATTTATCACATTTGTAGCTTAATATCAATTTTAGATCCAAGTGATCACAGAAAAAAAATTAAATGTTAAAAAGCATGCGTTTTGAACACTAGAAGGTCCACATGAGTCAATGCAAATAATGGAAAAAAGGTTATTGGTTACATCTGAAGTTAATCAAATTTTTAAAAATCTGGTTCTAGGCTGATGCTGACCTGCGCTACACCCCTCAACACAAACCGCTGCTGCTGCAACTTCCCAATATGAAAACCATCAGGATCACTGTCAGCTTCTCCAACATGGTCTTCAAGACTGTGGCAGAAATCTGCAGAGCTCTCAGTGAGTGTACCTGCTCCTTTCGCTCTCCACATTGTGTCAGTTATGGTTTTGATGTCTTGTGGAGAGAAAATAGGACATCCTCCTTGCGTATTCTTCTTGTGATCCCTCGCCACGTCTCCTCTTTGCGCCATCACAGACATCAGAAGATCAGAGGAACTGTCTTTGCTGAAGCCTCCAGATGATCCCTCCAAAAAGAAGAAGAAGAAAGAGAAGAATTCGCCTCAGGATGACATCTGGGACATATGGGATTCACTTAATGGGGGACAGGGTGGTACAGGTACTGCAAGTTTTATTAACTAGGCTAAAAGCAAAGGCTTTACTGCACATAGAGGCCTGCTCATGAGGTGCAGCACACATCTAACTGTAACAGAAGAACTAAGTCCTGCAGAGATGCAGTTTTAACTTTCATGTCTTGTTGCATTTAAGGATTATTGACAGTGGTTTATGTTGAAGATGGTCTGTGATGACATGTTGGTCCATTAAGTCATTGAATTCATTTAATGTCCAGTTTTGATGGGTAATAATAGTTTTGTGTTTCCTGTTGCTGTAAGAAGAGAAGGAACAACACATTTCTGACTACTGCCACCTTAAATTCTATTTAGCTAAACTTTTATTTTCTATGTTTCCTTCTTATTCAGTATTTTATTTAACTTCTGATATTTAGATGTTTGGAACTTCCTTGGAATCTTACATTTATCAAAACGTATTTTTAATTTTAATTTATCTCCAAAACAAGGCCCTATGTACAGTAAGACCATGACAGCAACCTACGACCCAGAGAACGGGATGCCGGTCTCTGCCACCAGCCTTTGGTTTGGAGAGAACCCTCTAGCTGAGTGTCAGCCAAACCTGCCGTCCGCTGAGCTTGCCAAGTTGTATCAGCAGCTGTCGCTTGTGGACAAAGCAACCAACAACGCAGGGTAGAATCAGAAACCCTTCAGAGGATTTAAAACATATTTTAATCCAGCAGCTCATCTGATTGGTCGGTCTGATTGATTGACAGGTGGTTGGACTCGTCGCGCTCTCTCATGGAGCAGGAAATTCAGGATGACGACAAGCTGTTACTTCGCTTCAAATACAACGTCTTCTTTGACCTCAACCCTAAAGTGACTTCCTGTTTCTAATTTCAAAATCTGTCAAATAAAAGCAGATCAGTTTCAGGTTGAAGTTTTTGGTTTAAACTTGAATTTTCGTGTTTTGTGTGTGTGTGTGTGTGTGTGTGTGTGTGTGTGTGTGTGTGTGTGTGTGTGTGTGTGTGTGTGTGTGTGTGTGTGTGTGTGTGTGTGTGTGTGTGTGTGTGTGTGTCTTTCAGTATGACGGCGTGAGGATTACCCAGCTTTATGAACAGGCTCGGTGGTCCATCTTGCTGGAGGAGATAGACTGCACCGAGGAGGAAATGCTGATGTTCGCTTCGTTACAGGTTAAACCATCCCAGTTTTGAAAAAAAAATTTATTTTTTAATATTTCCTGTGTCTGAAATGTTTTGATGTGGGTTGCAATATTCTTTTACTGAATGATAATTAAATTGAGTTTCTTAAACCAAGCAGAAGGCCACATTTTTGAGATTTTGTGATAAAGTTGCCACCTTAAAGTAAAACTTAGACCATTTACAACTTCAAATATAATTATGCCTTAGATCTAGATACAATCTAAAGTGAATTTTTTGAATAGGACATAAAAATATTACACAAAAAATAAAAATGAACAAAACTTTGGTGAATAAATTATGCATTTAAAATGTATAATTTTGATTGTTTGCACTTTTTAAAACTAGAACCAGGTTAACAATTTAGCATTTTTCAACTTTAATGTTTCCTCTTAAGCTTTTGATGCTTTGATCAACAATGTGGTAGGGCACATTTGCATCCTTATGTCTTATCAAAGCATGTATTAAACATACCTGAATAAAAACATTTAGTTAACAAATAAACTAAAAAATAAGGAGGATGTTTGAATAAAAGATTAAATATTATAGTTATTATTGCTCCAAATTTAAATGAAAAAGGCAAAAATGAACATTTTTCATTACCTTTTTCTTGGTGTGGACATTAAAGGGGTAAACAAGCATTTCTTAATTTAAACTGTCATACAAATGATCTAATATGCATGTAAAAAAATAATCATTTAAGGTGACAATAGGAATGCATGTGTGAACTAAACATTTATGATGCTATCACACAACATTGTGTTCTTGTGAAGGGTTGATTTCATTATTATTATATTGTTTGCTTCTTAATTAGTTTTTCTTATATTTGCTAAACAAAACAAACTGGAAATCAAAGTGTTTTTGACTAAAATCTCCATGAAATGTGACAAAGTCACCAGAACGATGTGAATCTGTTCCTACGAGGTCAATCGTGAAGAGATAACATTTAAATGTAGAAAAAAAATAAGAAAGAAATAAAAAATGTTAGTCAGCAGGTAAAGGGATAAAACTTGAGTAGGAAAATATATTAAAAAAAGAAAAAGCTCAACCAAAGACACATGAAATACTAATTCAGTGCTCTTGGAGGCATTGATAATAAATTATTAAAATCCTGATTTTATTTACATTCCTAAAGTTCCTTATTAAACAGAAATAGTACAATCTTCTGTGTGTTTTGAAGTGAGGGTTAGTAGTATCTAAATCCACGAGAGGACTTGTCAGGACACGAGAAAAATCCCTCTGGAGGGGGAGGAAAGGAGGAAGAGGCAGCAAACAGACAGAAGAAGAAAGAATCAAAGCTAGTGAGAATTATTGCACCCCAACAACAACAAAAGTCTTTAATAACCTCATTATTCAAAGGCTTCCATGTTTCTGGATCCAAGCTAGTGAAGGAGTGCTGTGTTTACCTATACGTTGGTGCAGCAGCTGCTTAAATGGCTACTTAAGTCAAAGAACTAGTCATTTTTTTAACTTCTAAATGTGCAATTATTTCTTGTTTTCTTCAGTATCACATTTGCAAACTGACCATGTCGACGGAGCCACTGGACAACTCCAACGAGCCGGACGTCGATGAAGTAGAAGCCGCCCTGTCCAACCTGGAGGTGACGCTGGAAGGTGGACACACAGACAAACTTCTGGTAAATATCATTTTGGGAAGAAACTAAAGCTTCAGGCTTTAGACTTATTATAGCAGAATGCCTGGTTTTTATTCTGAATCTGGCTGGTTTTACTGTTTTAACATAGTCATAATGAGATAGCTGACAGTTGTTTGTCCTCCCCCCAGGAAGACATTACAGACATTCCAGAGCTGGCTACTTACCTCCGGCTGTTTAGGTAAACTCTTCTGTACACATAATTACTAAGTCTCTGTTATCTGACGCTGCAATTTTCTCTTTTCTGTGTCTTTAAACGTTTTAATTAGCTGGCAATTAGCTTAATGCAGGAGCTTAAAATGGTAATCATCAAGAGATTATAAAGTGATTTATGTGACACATTTAAACAAATTTGTTACATGTGATTTATGTCTTCATCTTTTGCAAATACAGTGGCTTTGGAATCTTCTAAGACTATTTTGCTTACACGTTTGTGTGTGTGTGTGTGTGTGTGTGTGTGTGTGTGTGTGTGTGTGTGTGTGTGTGTGTGTGTGTGTGTGTGCTAAATCAGACCCAAAAGGCTGACATTGCGGTCTTACAAAGAGTACTGGTTCGTATTCAAGGACACCACCATCTCTTACTACAAAAACAAGGAGGCCGCCAGCGGAGAGCCGATCGAGCAGTTTCATCTGAGAGGTCAGTGACGCAGAATCATGTAACGAACGCTTTTTATCACCCATCGGCGACAGGAGGTGGGCAGTAATGTTTTTGCCTTTGTCTGTGTTTGTTTGTCTGTTAGTTAAATATCTCACGTACCACTTGGTGGATTTTAATGACATTTTCAGAAAAGGAAAGCTTGGGATGTAACTTTTCGGAGTTAACCCCCTTTCAAGATGGCCGCCACGGCTAATCAGTTACAAAAACTGAGCTACAATTTTTTTTGTAAAAGTAGAACACTGTGAGATATGCTGTGATTTGTTGTAATTCTTTTTAAATATGAGAAAAAAATTAATTGATATATAATGAATGTATGCATTGACAGAACATTTAGACACTGAGGTTAGTTTGAACAACCGACCTGAGCTAAAATTGACCATTCCTGTTGTTTTTTCTCTAAAAACTCTTCCACTTGATTCAACAGGCTGCGAGGTTGTCCCTGATGTCAACGTCACAGAAAAGAAGTTTGGCATCAAGCTTCTGCTCCCAGTTGCCGACGGCATGAATGAAGTCTACATCCGATGTGATAATGTAACAATCCCTTCCTCACCTAAGTGGTTTAAAGTGCTTTCCTTGGAATTACGAGGCAGATTTGACAGTAAATCCTCTCTGTTCTGTATTTTAGGAAACACAATACGCCAAGTGGAAAGCTGCGTGTGTCCTGGCCTCCAAAGGCAAAACAATGGCCTACAGCTCCTACAAGACAGAGGTGAGGAACATCCAGTCCTTCCTGCAAATGAAGAGCCTTGCGCCCCCTCCTGGCCAGGCAGAGCCTGACCTGGATGCCATGGAGATGAGTCCTGAATGTTTTGTTTCTCCACGCTACGCCAAAAAGCAAAAAACCAAGCAGGTTTGTTTGAGACACTTTGGCAGCAGTTATAATGACTCGTCCCTGTAACTAACTCTGCCTTTCATGGTTGCATCAAGCTGACGACACGAATCCTGGATGCCCATCATAACATAGCACAGCTGTCGCTGATGGAGGCTAAGATGCGCTTCATCAAGGCCTGGCAGTCACTTCCAGAGTTTGGTATCAATTACTACATTGTCAGGTACAAAACATGTGGTTTGTTTTTTTGTTTTTTTTTTGTATTAAATATAGATCTTGTAACACATTTAAAGCTTTTATTTGTGAGATTGCATCATCTTTATTGGTTTTCAGATTCAAAGGGAGCAAGAAAGATGAAATTCTGGGGATTTCATATAATCGAATGATTCGTATCGACATGTCTTCTGGCTTGCCCGTCACCACGTGGAGATTCTCCAACATGAAGCAATGGAACGTCAACTGGGAGATCAGACAGGTGAGGGATGGTTTCTCATTCAGGAACAGACATGTTCAGAGAATGTCCCACACGTACGTCTTTAATCTCTTGTGTTTGATCTCAGGTGACCATAGAGTTTGACCAGAGTGTGTCAATAGCCTTCTGCTGCGTGAGCTGCGACTGTAAGGTGGTCCACGAGTTCATCGGTGGTTACATCTTCCTCTCCACTCGAGCCAAAGACCAGAATGAAACGCTAGATGAAGAACTGTTTCAGAAACTTATTGGAGGCCAGGAATGACCAAAGAAATTCAAGAAATTACTCATTCTGTTAATGCATTTCATGTCTGTTTTCGTATATGTCGCAGTGTGAAAGCACAGCATTCAAATACTGCAACGCTAACCTAGAATGTATAGCAAACCTCATTAAATCACTGTCATACCACATTTTAACTCACAGAATGTTATCATTTTATTATTTTTTTTACTTATATAGAAAACATAATGATGCTGATGTAAATATGTAGTTAAGATTGGTTTCTTAAAACTTTTGTAAGAAGCTGTCTTTTTTTTACATTGAATAGATGTCTTTCTTTTAGGAAAATAAAACCAAAATTAAATCATTATTGCAGTTTTACATATTTCACACATTTCTCGCACATTGCATTCATATTTTAATTCATCTAACCCCAAACTGTGATAGGCATTGTGAGAAATGCTATAGTTTTCACTTGAGAACCATCTGTTTTCTTTCTGTTACTATTTATGGGATGTTTGTAAGGTACGGCCTCATCCAGGCCAAACTACTACCACACTGTCACTAAAATGAATTTTCAATGTTCACAGCAACTCTTAAGGTGTCTTAGATTCATAAAAAATATGTCATGAAGTTTCTGAGTTGCAAATGTGTCACTATTATAAGCCAAATTCAAATTTAAACAATCATTGTGTGTGTATGTAAATTAGATTAAACATATTTTGACTAAATCTTGCCAGCTAATAACAGTAAAGCTGGTTGGATTTTATTTGTTTATGCATATTGACTAATACCGTACATACTGATAATAATTGTTTTTTAGTAAATTTCAAATTGTTTCAAACTTAGTAATTACATATTCTTCTGTATTTTACCCTTTCGTACTGTGACTTTTTTTAAAAACATAGGGTTTTTTTTGTTTAAATTGGAATCTATGCATTTTGTTTATTGTAACTCTGACATACTTTGTTCTTTCACAAAACCTTTAAAAAGCTATTTTATTGATTCTTGTTTCTTGTGAAAATAAGGATGTTTAAATAGATAATGTCTCCATTTCATATTTAAGCAAAACTATTTTTGACACTATTACTATTCAATTATTTTAGACACTATTACAATTTTTTTCTTACAAAAGAAAAAAGTCTTCATAACTACACTTACACACATAACTACACCTTAGATTTCTATTTTAATGTATTTGATCTCTTACTTTGAGGCAGTGATCATTCTATAGATGAAAGTTGACTATTGAAATGTGTTCAGCAATCCGTCTTTTTTGTTATTTTTGTCCCAAAACATACCTAAATAAAGATTTAGTTGAAAAAATATATTAAATTTATTTCCCGCTTTTTGAGATAAGAAAAAATGTGTTTGGAATAGAATAGAATTCCTTTATTGATCCCACAGTGGGGAAATTCACTTGTCTCTGCTCTGCTGTTTAATAGCAAAAACATCTAGGTTTTGATTTGTTTCAATGCAAAGTAATTAGGTTGTTAGGTGTTTAGTCTAAAAAGATCTTTTGAAATTAGTTCTTTTTTTTATTACAGAAATATTTTATTCACACAAGAACTTGAGAAGACGTCATAAAAATGTCTGTGGGCCTACTTTTGGTGTCCATACAACCCTGTTTATAATTTACAACAACATTGTTACCACAGATGTGTTTTAGGACTAATTATGACACTTTTTATGGAAAATAATTCTCTGTATTTCTCTTTATCGATTATTCTAAAATCTACCTCTTGCTTCACTACTATTGGCTGGGTAAGCTCATAGACATATTTTCATCCAATCACAGGCGCGCATGCAGACTCGTTCCTCCGACTGCAATCTGTTATCGTTTAGTCATCCTGGGAAGCTAGGGAAATGAGAGCTAACACGTGTATTTAACTACTTAAGTTCTTTTCTTATACTCCACAATATATTAGTGCCTTTTATGAGTTGTGCCTCGTCGACGACGTTAATATTTATTTAGCTCAATTTAAAGTTAGTCGGTCAGGAGAGTGTTGAGGTGTTTATTATGGCGGAGAACGAAGACGAGGATCGGTACAGAATCAAAGAAGGTGACTACGTTGTGTTAAAGCGAGGAGAAATATACAAAGCAGTGCAAATCCTGCTAAAGAAGTAAGTCAACGCTATAAATACATGCATGTAAAATAGCTAAACGTTAGCTATAGTTTGTACCTCTATCTGTTTTGGAGAAGTATAGACTACATAACTTTATTGTTGTTGTTGTGTTTTGCACATATGCAGTGATAGTACATGGTAATTTACTTACAGGAAGGTGATCTTTGAGAAGCAGTGGATTTTTCTGGATAATGTGGTGGGACAATTGTACAGCACCACGTTTGAGATTGTGTCTGGAGGAATCTTGCAACCAAAGGAGGACAAGAAGGAAAAGGACACAGAGAGTCCAGCAGGTGTAACACAACACTTACACACATGGTGCATGAATCTGGTACTCATGTTAACATTTTAATTGTTAATTTATTGTGACAGCATCAATAACTATTTACAGCTTGTTATGTGTTTGATTTTTACCAGAGCGATGTTTTTGTGTTTGGTGCTAGATGTAAAGGCAGCTGGTACAGACAACAGGAACATTGTTGACGATGGAAAATCTCAGAAACTGACCAGAGATGACATTGAAACGCTGAAAGAGCAAGGTCTGAAAGATCAGGTACATCTGTAACTTTAATTACAAATGGGAACGTGTCAGAGTGGTTTTGTGGCTGTGTATTAAAGCATGACTGTTGTGCTGCTTTTTATTGACACAGAAATCATGTAAATCCAAATACAACTCTAAATAAATGTCACTAAATCAAGCAGGTAAAATGTAATGCCTTGCAAAATAGGTCAAATATTTATTTGTAGTGAAATTGATTTTAGAATTGGTCTTTACTGCCAATGCACATATTGCAACAAATTTATAGATGTACACACAGGTAATATCACTAAGTATTTATACAAGTCAGTAAAGGTACATAAATGTTGGCATATTTCAATGGAGACATTTTAAATGACATTTTAATAAAAACAACTTTACATTTTAAAATAATAGGGAAAGCACAGTTGTATTGAGGACTGCATTCCATTTAAAATTCTTCTCTAGCAGTTTTACAGAACTATTAATATGCACAGCTACAGGAGTGGAATGCAGCCTTGGTTAATACACCTGTGACTTTCCTGAGATGTTTAAATATGTTACAATGCTTGTTGTTTTGTAACCTATTGGTTTGACAGTTCTGCTCTTGATAAATAAATCTCCATGATGAGGTGGGGACCAGAAGATGTTTGAGTTCGGCGTGGTTATGGCTGTGGGAAAGAAACAGTTTGAGTCTGATTCAAAGAAGTTTACAGATAAAGTATCAAATGTTGCTGCGACTTTCTTTTCTTTGTTTTCTAAACTGCCCATAATAAAACCGAGGAGCAATTAAATACAGTTTGAAACGGGATATATTTTACCTTTTTTTAATGTAAAATGTCAGCTGTAACACAGATCAAGGCCTCATTTGTTGCAAAATATTTTCAACAAATTTCAAGTGAACTGCAAGGAGTTCAGTTTAGCCCATCAACTTATTTTGTGTTTAATTAAATTTATGTTGTGTTTAGATGTTGCAGGTTGTGGTTTAGTTTTAAATGATTCAAATAAGCAGCAACCCTCCCAAAACAACTCTGTTATCATGCATCAGTAAAGAAACAAAGTGTCTTAAAATCACAGAAGCTAAAATTTAAACTAGACTGATAAAAACGATAGATAACATCCATGTTCTGATTCATTATGGACAACAATAGTTTTTTCTTCATCTTAGTTCCTAAAAAAAAGCTCCAGCAGTGAGGCAGCAATGATTTTAGAGTTTTTGAATTTCAACTTGGATTTGATTTCCACTTTTTTAATCATAAGGTTTAAAAAAAATGAGTCATTTTAAACAAATCAATGTATTTTTCGATATTTGCATCCATAACCAAGTTTAGAGTGACACAAAAAAAATTGTGAGAATAATTTAGGAACCTCTGTTTCTTCATGAATTTTAAATTAAGCACACATAATGTGTGTGTGTTTTTGGTCCTCAGGAAATCATCCAAAAGCTGATAGAGAACAGCTCTACGTTCAGGGAAAAGACTGGATATGCTCAGGATAAATACATCAAGAAAAAGAAGAAGAAGTGAGTCACGTCTCATGATGCACTCCCGGGCTCTTTCGCAGGTTTACATTAACGTTGAGCATTATAATTGATGTTGAAAGTTGTGTTTTTCCAGGTATGAAAACACGGTGACGATTGTAAAGCCGACCTGTCGTATTCTGGCCATGATGTACCATGGCCGCGAGCCAGGAAAGATCTGGTAAACCAGCACAATGACAAATCACACACGTGAGAGTTGTCCAAAAGTAACAGTAGGATGATTGCATTGTGTGTATTTCCATGTGATGCAGCCACCTGCGGTATGACACACTTGCACAGATGTTAACTCTGGCCAATATCCATGCTGGCAGCAAGGTTCTGGTGTTTGAGACTTGTGCTGGACTTGTTCTAGGAGCCATCATGGAACGAATGGGAGGCAAGTTTGATTTAAGCATATTGGTTTGAATGATTTCGGTTTTCTTCCTTCACACGGAGTTTGAACACAGTCTTTCCTCTGCCCTTTATTTAATTGCTCTCTGTTTCCTCGTCATCCAGGCTATGGATCAGTGATTCAGATGTACCCAGGAGGGGGGCCCGTTCGGGCGGGTGTGGAGTGCTTTGGCTTTCCTGCTCATTTTCACGATATGCTGCATGAGTTTTCCATCTGCCACGTCAACGCTTTGTTGGCAGGCACTCTGGACACCTCTGCCAAAGACCCCTCAGCTGGTAAGGCATTTTGTTTTTGACAGAACAAACTAGTGCTAAACTGCCAAAGAAAGCTAGAATCATTTGGGTCTAGCAAAGAAATAATGATTAGGTCTTTCCACCAATGCGGTTCCACCACTAGTTCAGAGGTAGTTTTTTTATTAGTACATAGAGATGCACCAGTTACGAGATTACAAGACCAGTTACAATTTCAGATTTTTGTAAATCTCAGACCTGATTTGATATTCACTACTCACAAAAAGTTATGAATATTTGACTTCCTGTTGAAATTTATGGAAAATGTAAATTCTACATCGATATAACATGAAAAGTAGGGCATTTAAGTAGAAGCATGCAATGATGATTTCCTCATCTTAGACAATTTATTGATACAAAAGCTGACAACAGTGGTGGGGATACTCCTACAAAACATGTCAACATCTCAATAACTTGTCATGTGACTTTGAGCACCAATTACAGCTTGAGAACGATGTCTTATGCTGTTCACAAGTCGGCTTATTGTCCTGCTGAGACGTGGCATCCCACTCTTCTTGAAGGGCGGCCCTCAGGTCATTGAGGTTCTGGGGTTCAGAGTTACTCAGCTGATCCCATAGGTTTTCTATAGCCATGTTTCCATAGCAGGGGTCGGTATGGTTAGGTTTGGTTCAGATTGCTATTTTGTCTGTTTCCATTGTAAAACCGGTCCATGCAACCGATCCGTACCGATCCATGAATGGTCCTCTTGAACTGGGGGTCCATAGAGCGGATATGGTTAGGGCGGAGCTGATGATGATGATGATGATGATGATGCATCAGTTTTATATAGCGCTTTTCTAGGTCACTCAAAGACGCTTTACAGAGTTGCATTATTCATTCACACAGTCATTCTCACCGGTGGTGGTAAACTACGACAGACGTCTGTAGCCACAGCTGCCCTGGGGCAGACTGACAGAAGCGAGGCTGCCATTCTGCGCCATCGGCCCTTCTGACCACCACCAACATTCACACACAGTCACACTCACATTCACACAGGCAAGTTGGGTGAAGTATCTTGCCCAAGGACACAACAACAATCTAACCCAGCCAGAGCTGGGGATCGAACCGGTGACCCTCCGGTTACCAGACCGGCCACTCTCCCAACTGAGCTAGTGCCGCCCCAAGTGAGCTGTGGCGTTAAACAGCACAAACCACTGATCACTACTTGTGACAAGCAAAGCAAACCCTGGAGTGCATTATTTTATTATTACTAAAGTGAGAAGTAAAAACAATCCTTCCTGTAACGCTGGACCCGGCTCCTAAGGTCTGGATCAGTGAATGAATCCCTCGCGGTCAGCGGCTGGAGGGATTCATTAATCGCTGCGGACCGTGAGTCTCCGCCTTCTCGGGTCTGGGTCCGTGAACCCCTCGCGGTCCGACCCAGCAGGTCGAGCCGCGGACCGCGAGTGAATCACCGCGGCTGAACCCGGTGCCGTGGCTCGACCAGCCGGGTTGGACCGTGACTCACGGACCCAGACCCGAGGAGGCGGAGACCTGCGGTCCACGGCTCGACCAGCTGGGTCGGACCGCGAGTAAATCCAACTGCGGATTCACCGCGGCTGAACCCAGTTCCGTGCCTCGGGTCTGTCGGCAGAGATCCGACCACGGAAGTGATAAAATGCCAGCAAGTTACACCACGTCTGATCACTTAGAACTCCAAACATTCAGCGATGAGCTGCGTTCAGGACGAGCTACATGGATCGGTAAAAAGATGAAAGAGTTTATAAAGAAGTTTCACAAAATGCAGCAGAAGGATTTGAGCAGACAGGAACAATGGCGGAGAAATTAAAATCCCCATATAAGGACAGAGCTGGTATGACGTGATGATATGCATTTACGTTTAACCCCGCCTGCCGAGTGAGGGTACGACAGCTCATGGAAACGCTCAACCAAAAAAGCGGATCCGTACCGAACTACGAGGACCCTCCACCGAACCGTACCATACCTCCCATGGAAACATGGCTTATAGCTGAAATTTCACCAGAAAGCCTAATATCCTTAACTTTTAAGTAACATTTCTATCACCAAAAATCGAACTGCTGCTCAGACAGGAATACTAAAGAAATCAAAATCAACTTGAGTAAATAGTTGTGGCCTACGATGATTTATTTGTTGCCACCATCTTTTTCAACATTACAGATGAAAAACAGTTTGATGTGACTGTAAAGGAGGAACAAAGCCAGCCTGAGTCAGAGCAGCAGGAGCACAGTCCAGAGGAGCCGAGTATGGAGACAAACGCAGCTGAAGATCCTGTACGAGACCAGGAGAAACTGGAGAAGGAAAAACTCAGAGAACTCAAAGTGTGTCCCAAGTTTAAGAAGTCCTCTTTATTATCTGCATTCAACCAGAACAAACGCTAGCTAATGTGTTCTTTAAGTACAATTTAATGGGGGTTTCTTTGTTTGTTTTTAAGGCTCAAGAAAAAAAGATAAAGCTGGAGGAGAAGCAAAGGAAGCTGGCAGCTGCTTCTGCCCTGCTGGAAGGCAGGAACGCTGATGGGTCAGTGTCGGATAAACGTTCACATTTCTCTCTCTCTCTCTGCACCACTCTGCTTTCCTCAGCACCAGCCTCATTCTGTTCACGCTCCACTTTCATCAGTTCACAATTAAACTACGCAGTAAGCAAAAGCTATTAAATAGATTTCTAGAGATAAAACAAATCTGAATGATTAAAGCCTTGAAAATGACACTCATAACGTCCGTAAAAAATAATTAGCCTTCCTCTAGGCTCACCCAGAGTAAGTAGTACAGCACTAGAAGGTGAATGAATTGATTGTTTCCTCTCGTATAAATTGAAGAACCCTATAGGTTTTTATGACTGATAGATAAGCTGATTTGAAGGTGACATCTGCGCTAGAAGTATTGATCTTGTTAGACTGTAGACTTCTCCTCTCTGTCATAAAAGCTATGCAGTAAACACAGAAATCACATTGTCCTGATTCTCATCTAGCTGTAGAAAATATTGAACTTTTCTCAGCCATGCGGGGGCAGTAACTCTTCTAGCACTGATAAGTTAAATTACAGCACTGCCTACCTGCACATTTCCAATTACAAAATGTACTGTTGACTGTGCTTTTTCCTGTTGGACAGGTTTGCTTGATCATCTCTTTCTCCCCCCCCCCACATGCAGGTTGGTCATAGCGAGTCGGTTTCACCCCTGTCCCGTCCTCCTGAAACTGCTCAAATTCCTCTCCCCCTCTCGACCGTTTGTAGTTTTCTCGCAGTACAAGGAGGTGAGATGTGCACAGTTGTTTCTTAAAAGGGATTTTTCTACCATTTTGAAATGTGTGAACAATATACAGTTTACCTAAGACGAGCTAACAGCTAGTCTGAGTGTAGGACAGGACTAGAGTCATTGTCAATCATCCTGCCTAATGATTCTGTTTATTGGTTCCACTAACGTCTGACACATTTACATGATGTCGTCCTGTACATGCTCTATATTCAGTGTTGCCAGATTTGGGGATTTCCCACAAAATTGGGTGGTTAAAGTGAAAACAAAACAGGGTTTTTTATTCTGAAACTCCACCCACTCTCCTGCCTTCTGTCCAGTGTTTAAACATATAAGTAGGGTGTCGATTCGGTGGGTTTTTGTGCATGTTGTGGCATTTTTTAATGGATTTTCAGGCTGGAAAATGTTGACTCCTAACTGGTAACCCTGTCCATATTTTGGTTCCGAACATATCCAAGATGGTGTCGAGGCAAAAGCACATCAAAGTCTGGTTATATTTCACAAAAAAGACGATACTACGGCCAGTTGCAAATTGTGCAGTGCTTTGATCTCCATGTAGTGAGCTCCATGCTGTATGAATAGGGATGGGTACAGAATTCGGTACTTTTTAAGGCACCGACTGAATTCCGTGGTACCGACTGAGGATCGTCTCCAAAGTCCAGAGTCTCCAAATTTTTATAGCAGTTCATGCTATTTTATTTTATAAGCCTTTACATTATTGTATTACTTTGTTAATTTGGTTGAAACAGTAAGACATCCCTGCCAGACTTGACCCCTGGGTGCCCCAGAAGAACTACATTTAGCTGCATGTAAATAACCAATAAAGGTTTATAAAAATAACTTCACGCTTCAAAATGGCTGAAATATCCCCTTAATACTTCTCACTGGAGAGAAAAAATAGTGATGCGAGAACGTTTTCTGATAGTTTTTTCTTGTTTCAGCCTCTCATCGAGTGCTACACCAAACTTAAAGACCAAGGCGGCACAGTCAACCTCAGACTCACCGACACCTGGCTCAGGCATTATCAGGTAAGCACCCTGAATCAGGCAAGGTTTCTAAAAACAACAAAAATAGGTAAAGAAATTGCCTGATGACAACTGAAATGGGACGAAATCAAAAAACCAGTTTCTGACAGGTTGGAAGTTGTCCTTTTCCCCTCCTGTGTGTTAGAGTTGTCTCCTGACTGTGTCTGCAGGTTTTGCCTAACAGGACTCATCCTGTGCTGCTGATGAGCGGGGGTGGGGGCTACCTCCTCTCAGGGACAACTGTTGCCACAGACCACGCCAAACCAGCAGGCTCCCTACGAGCTGAGGAACCAGCGCCGAAGAAACAAAAAACCTCTGAGGGGTGAATAAATATAAACGGATCAGATCATTCAGGGACACGTCGCCTAAAGGGAGTTTGCTCCTGAATTTGTCTCAGACGGTCTGCATCCATTAGAGCACTTTCTTTTGTCTTCGTGCTCAGATCTGTGCAGATGAAGATACTGAGGACTTAAAGCTAAAACATTATATTTTTATTTTATTTTTAAATAACAGGTTTATGTTTGAAAACCAGTTTTTTTGAAAAGTAATTTGTAAAGCTTGCTAACGTAGGTTTACTGTATCTGCACAGATTTAATTTTTTTGTTTAAAACATCTGAAGTGTGACCACCTTTACTTCCAGAAATAAAAGACTTGTTTGGTCCCAGAATAACTTATTTTATTCGGTGCAAACAGTACAAGCTCTTAAGAGCACATTTTGATCATTTTTCTCTTTTTTTTTTTAACATTTCTCAGACAATATATTTATATAAACATCAAAAGTCATTCCCATGCTGATTAATTAAACATAACATCACAAAAACACAGTACAAAGCTGAAAAGATGGCAAGGATTTGAGGTCCTTACATAATTAGTCACTTCTAACACCATAAGCATACAAAACTAGCAGACAAACATTAAGATGGAGGCTTTTAATCACTTAAAATGCTGCAGGATTATGCAGTCTTGTCATGCAGTTTGACTGCGATTTTCTGCAGCTCTGTGTCCATCGCTGCCAGGTTCTCCAGTTCTTTCTCCTGAAACAAAAAAGTAGCACATATTTCTGATGGTTAGATGTGAACTCAAGGTTTCTGACAATATTTTGATTCTAAAAGCTTTTTTTTTTTTCAGGTCTTTGAGCTTTGCTGCAGCATATGTCTAGAGGGAACCCATAATAGGTTAATTGCTCACTTGGGTTACATTTCCCCCCTATTATCCTTGAAGCTACAGTGTGGTGGAACTAATGAATCACTATGACACCGCCTCGGTAATCGGTTCCTCTGCTCTAATGCATGTGACTAGATAAGGAAACTTCTGCAGGCGGTGGTCTTTTTCTTTTTTTTATGAGCATATTAGGGCTGATTGCTCTTGGAGGCAACAATCATTAGGTCTTCAATGTGATTACTGCAGCAGTCATAAAATACTGGTGTGGAGAAACCAAACAGAGCAAATAAGTTTAGGAACGAGGTTGTCGGGAATTAAATGTCATCAAAAGGATAGTTTAATTCTAGATAAGACGGGGTTAAAGGGACACATATCGCCTGCTGCCTTTTGTAGATAATGACTGTTCTGTGGACATGTTTGGATGCATGAGCGAACGTGATGGAGGATGTGTTACTTGCATCATCGGTCATTCATGATGGTTAGTGGGCAGCATGATTTACCTCCTGCGGAGTGAGCGCTCTCGTCCTCTTAGCCTCCTCTTGAGCAGAGTGGTTAGCCAGCTGGTTGATCTTGTAACTCAGCAGTTTGGCCAGTTCATCCACCTGAACCAAGCAAATGCAGAAATAGAGGTTCAACTGAATTCAAAGCATTATTCCAATAGGGTTAACAAACCACAACATGCAAAAGGTTTGAAAGGCTTGGAAGATGTCTGCAAAGCTACTGAAAACCGAAGTGATCTTTCATCACCTTGTCTGGATCTGCAGGAGGTTCGTCTGAATCCCGTTTGTACCAGGCAGGGTGGTAGAAGCCTCTGTAAATCCAGGGATTACGCTTCTCAGCCAGATACCTGGAAAATGGTTAAACTATTATTAAAGTTTGTAAAAAGTTGGAAAAGTGAACTGCTGTCACAAAAATTACCTCAAAGCATCATCTCTGTCCTTTCCATCCTCCGTGTACTCTCCTGAATCTCCCCTCTGTTCTTCCTCTTCCTCCGATGATCCTCCTCGCTTGTGAAGTCTCTTTTTGTGGTGGTATCTGTGGGTTGGCTTCCATATCCTCTTCTCTATTCCTCCTTCTTCTTTCCCGTGTCTTTTTTCATAACCCCAGTCCTCCTGACTGCGTTCTCCTTCTGGCTCCTCTCTGGCCTCCTCTGAGAGCTCTTCATCCCGTTTTTGTCTCCTCTGGTGGTACCTGCCAGGCCTCCAGTTCCGTTTCTCTACTCCAGTGTCAAAATCCCAGTATTCCTGGCTGCGGTCTTCATACGGCTCCTCTTTGGCCTCTTGCAGAGGTTCATCATACCGTTTTTGTCTCCTCTGGTGGTACCTGCCAGGCCTCCAGTTCCGCTTCTCTACTCCAGTGTCAAAGTCCCAGTATTCCTGACTGCGGTCTTCATACGGCTCATCCACGGTGCCCTCTGATAGCTCCTCGTTGCGTCTCTGTCTCCTTTGGTGGTACCTGCCAGGCCTCCAGTTCCGTTTCTCCACTCCAGTGTCAAAGTCCCAGTATTCCTGGCTGCGATCTTCAGAAGGTTCCTCCGATAGCTCTTCATCACGTTTTTGTCTCCTCTGGTGGTACCTGCCAGGCCTCCAGTTCCGTTTCTCTACTCCGGTGTCAAAGTCCCAGTATTCCTGGCTGCGGTCTTCAGACGGTTCCTCCCTGTTGTCCTCTGATAGCTCCTCGTTGCGTCTCTGTCTCCTCTGGTGGTACCTGCCAGGCCTCCAGTTCCGCTTATCAACATCCCAAGATTCCTGGCTGTGATCTTGACCTCCTTCACCCTCCGACGGTTCGTCGCTGCGCTTGTGGAGCCTTAACTTGTGATGATAGCGATGTGTGGGTTTCCACACGCGCTTATCCCTTTCTTCCTCATCCTCATGCCTTTTGTTTGTATCCCAGTACTCCTGGCTGCGCTCTTCCTCCGGCTCCTCCTCTGCTTCTTCATCTCGCTTGTGTCTTCTTTGGTGGTACCTCCCAGGCCTCCAGTTCCTCTTCTCTCTTTCTTCACTTTCCTCATCCTCTTCATCTTCATCATCCAACCTCTTTTCTATCCCTCCCCAGCCCTCCTGACTGCGTTCATAATCTTCCTCCTCCTCTCCTCGTTTGTTCCTCCTCTGGTGGAACCTTCCAGGCCTCCAATTGCTCCTTTTCTCCCGCTCTCCTCCCTCTTCATTCTCAGACCTCTTGTCTCCCAGACCCCAGGATTCCTGGCTGCGCTCATCGTCGAGGTTCGCCCTCTTTTCCTCAACAGATTTCAGGAGCGCTTCGATGTCTTTTACGTCTGCTGCCTTGGCTGCAGGTTCCTCCGTTTGACCTTTGACTACCTCCTCTTGTGTTGTGGTTCCATCGCTACTTTTCTTGTTCAGCGAGGCATGGTTGACCCCTAAGATAAAAAAAAATTATTAGTTCAGAAAGGGTTTGGACATCATTTTGGGGGGAAGTGGTCAAAAAGAAGTGTATCCTTCAGTTAAAGTAAGAAAAACACACAATGTTCATGGAAATAACTTGAATCTGACAAAAGTAATAATAAAAATTAACTGAAAATCAACCAACAGATGTTGCTGTTGAATGGTGCTTCAATAGAATACTTTAAAAAAACAAGTTAATGAAACTATTGTGCTAAAAGGAAAAACTGAATATTTTGTTGCACAACCTTTTGAGGCAATCAAGCGGTTTCTGTAACTCTCAGTGACATTTCTACACCTAGGTCCACTCATTGTGAGCAAACTGCTCCAGCTGTCTCAGGTTTGAAGGGTTTCTCCTCCAGATGTTTCAGCTCCTTTCACCGATCAACAAGATTTAAATAGGGCTCATAGGAGGCCACTTCACAATCATCAATCTTTGGTTCTGATCCTGATTTAGGTCATTATCCTGTCGAAGGATCCATAACCTGAGACTGAACAGAATGTTTTGCTCCAGAATGTCTTGACATATCATTGGATCCTGAACAGATTCTAGACATCCTGTACCAGATGAGGCAAAGCAGCACCCAGTCTCATCTATCTAAAGGACACTCTCCTAGAAGTTTTGTAGCTCATCAACATAGATTTTGCCACATTTTTAGTCTCACTTTTTACTGATTTTCTTTCAACAGAGGTGTCCTCATTCTGTCTCCCACTTTGGCTCAAACAGCGATGGGTGATGTGATCCAACACTGATGAACCCTGACCTTAGTTGGAGTTCACCATAAGTCTCTTTGTAGGGGTTTCTAGGCTCTTTGGTTACCATTCATATTATCCGTCTCTTGTTTGTCATCAATTGTCCTCTTGCAGCCAAATCCAGGAGACTACAGTCCTGTGAAACAAACTTCTGAACAATCTATTTGACTAATTAGAGGAGCATCAAGCTGATTGGACTTCTAGTCTTTACCTTTACCATGCTGGTCAATAATTGTCTTATAATTTCCTTTTTGTCTTTTTATGTCCTTGCCTTTCTGTGGTCCAGAACCAGAACTCCACAGCAATTTTAGAACTAGATTTTCAGTAGTTTTAAAATTATTATAGCTTTTGTCAGATGTATTTCAGTGACTATGTGGGGGTTTCATCCACTGTGATTTATCAAAAATAGTTGATTTCTAAATATCCAATCGCATTTCATTATGAACCTGTGTAATCATTCAGTGCTGCGGCAGAAATCCTCCTAAAACAAACATTTTTCCTACTTTCCTTTCGTGCAAAATGCAACGTCTGGTGAACCTATATGAGCTTGATCCTGTAACTAACCTGCCTGGATGATGTCTTTGCATTCCTGATCCAACTGCGCGTCCGGCGTGGAGAGAGCTTTGGACAGGACTTCAACCAAACACCGTGTTACCTGCAAAATCCAAACAAGTAAGCGCTCTGATCAAAGCTAAAAGTGCCAAACTGAGCTGTGAAAGCATACCGCATCTTCTCTCTGTCCTTCTTTGCTCAGTGGAAACGATAGACTTTCTGCATTTGGAGAAAAAACGCACACAAAAAAAGAAAAGAATTGAATCAAACCGCGGAACCACCGAGGACTCGTCTCTGTCCATGGTCCTGAAACTGCAACAAGACAAACGCCACTCTTTCACCTACCTGTGAGGAGAAACGCAACAACTACAAATGTGAGTCTCATGTTGACGAAGCGGAGGCGCAAACAAGAAGAATGTGAAACAGCTGTGAGACCAGCTCCCGTCCCTCCGCAGCGGCCGGTCAGAGCTGCGCTGACTGGGCGCTGCTGCTCTGAGATCTGCAGCTCAGGAGCGCCTCAAATAAGGAGGGGAAGTGGGCTGGGGGAGGCGTGGGAGGACGGCTCCGGGCTCTCAGTGTCATGACTCATTAGATCCGAGGAAAAAAAGTGACCGATCGACACCAACAGGATCGACGTGTGTTTATTTTTATTTGTTTTGAGTGAGATTGTAATCTGGTTCGTGTCACGACGCATTCCGGTGATGAGAGTTTATGTGAATGACGCGCTGTGCCTGCTGCACAAAACATCACGAAGTGGAGCTGGTGGTGCAATCCTGCTGAACTTTTAAAATTCATAAAGTTGTTGTTTTTGTCTTATTTTGCGAGTTATTTCGCCACCTATAGTCGTTTCCACCTGCACACAATGAAAATATATCAAATAGAAAGGGATCACCCTGGATGGACAGAATATGAAAATCTATGTTGAAAAGAAGTCTGGTGTCTCTCATCTTCCTCCTGACAATCCCCATAGATTTCTATGGGGTTCAGTTCAGGTCAGTTTGCTGGCCAATCAGAGCTCAGTAACACCATGTGGTCATTGAAGAAGCTTCTGGTACCTTTTGCTGTGTGTGAACAGGTGCCAACTAGTCCTGCTGGAAAATTAAAGGCATACTTTGCAGCTTTGGCTTGTTTTTAGCACCCCCTGGTGTCAGTTTTAAGTCAGTTGTAAAAACCTTAGCATTGTCTTTGCGCAGAAACACCTAAATCCAACTGTTGAAATGTCTCCTCAGCCTTCATTGCTTTCTACATGAGCGGTTATTTACTCCTTCAAAGAAATCAGCTGTGTTCAAGCAAGGAGAGATGGAAAAAAAAAAGCAGGAATCATGAGCTAAAAACACTCCAACGCTTACATAACAACTAGCCACTTTGGGTTAGCCTAACCCTCGCGAGATACGTGATTTTGTGAGACTTCCGGGTCACTGGATTGGAGAATGAGAAGTTGCAAATATGGTATTCTGGACACAAGCACCAGATGGGGCTGAGTGACTTTTCATTAACCCTGTAAAGGGTACACAATAAAGAAATACGGTATAAAACCTGGGAGCAAATCATCTGGTGAAGAAACTGATTAGAGAGGGGTGATTACTGGATGAGATGCAGAACTGAGGGAGACAAGGAGAAACAGAACAACAGACACTAAAAACTAACAAAGAACATGGCTGAATTTAACTGACTACAAAAAAAAAAATCCAAAAGTTTTGATTATAAACATGAATTAAAAATGCTTTCCAAATAAATCTCTAATAATAAATTCAGCCATAAACACAACTAATTGTATTCATTATGGGGAATCGTTGCGCTTCAGTGTGAGCAAAAGGGAGCTACAGAGGCCTGAGGCCAAATCCATAAAAATTCAAATGTGGCACAGCTTAAACGTCTGAAATCATTCCTAAAATTATCAGGATTTATTATATGGTTCACTCTTAGCCTTTGATTTTGAACTTGAAGGTTTTTTTTGTCAAATAAACTGAAATAACTTCATAAATAGCTTCAATAATAGATCATGAGTTCTACTCCAGTAACTTATGAGTAGCTTACATGAGTATCTCAAATTAAATCCAGTCTTTCCTGGCTGATAAAACTGTAAAAGCAAAAAGTCAAAAAATGTTTAGAAATGTCAAACAATCATATGTTTTTTTAAATAATACCAAATGCTGGAAAGCTTGATTATTCACCTTGAATGCATAATCAAACTTGTAAGGATCATGCATCCATCGAATTAGCAATACAGCTAAACACCCCAAAAATGTTCAGTCAAACATGTTGCTGTGGAAACGATATCCCGTTCCTCAACCAGGAGCTGTTGATGGTCAACCAGTGTGGTGTTGGTCACTATGGCACATACAGTATGATCAAAATGTCTGTCAGTAAGGAGCCAATCAGGAGCCAGTCACACACCTGAAGTTCAAAACAGCTGAGGAGAACGTTGATTTTTGGTACATTTAGCCATATTGCTCATTTAATGGTTATATAATCCTACTCTAATAATATATGCCAAAATACAATAGGTTTATTAAATATGAGAGTCAGTAAAATTACATTTCCAGACTTACTTGAGGGGTATATTTGCTGCATTTAAAGGCAGTGGTATGATTTGTATGTTTTTGTATAAAACTAGGTCTGTGCATGAATAATAACTGAGCCTGCCGTTGTTTTTGTAATACCTCCTGAGTCGGGATGAACTGATATGAGTAGCGGCAGAACTTAAATGCAGTGGACTCGGTGGGATCAGAACATTCAAACCGACAGCTGCAGGAACCTATTTGATGACACTTCACGTGTTTGCTCTTCCTGTCTCCCTCAAAAGAATCACATAAGTGACCAGTTTGAGAATTAAAGGAATGAAGTGTCCTAAAACGCTCAGATAGACGACGTCTTCACATGAGCAGTTTGCACAAAAACCACTGACCTTTACGAGTGGTAAAGAATGCACAAATTCAATCATGTCTCAGAAACCGTAAGCCCAGAAACTCCAGTGGCTCCGAGCGAAATGGAAACACTGTGCTCCATAAATCAGTCAGTGCTTTTCGTGCCTACATGACTGGTTACGGGTATTTGTTACTGCGGACGGCCTCCACTGGGGTAAAGTAATAACTGGTCAGAGCATAAAACTGGAACGTCAGATATATTGTGCATCCAAGCAGTTCATGCTCATCTAAAGCCGTCAGCACGCTCAGTCTTTTGTGTGAATTATAGAAGGAACACCTTTGGTTTTTTGTTCTGTTTACGAGCAACAGCAGCAGCAGAGCTTTGCAGATTCATAGATTATCACTGAGGAGAAAGTTTGACAGCTACCAGGCATCAAGAGCTATGAAATATCCACCTGTGTGTGTTTCTGTGAATGCACTTCATGTGGTGGCCCTTGTCTCCTCGCTGCTCTTCCTCCAGCTCTGATTAATATTTAAACATATAGAAGCTTACAGACGGCTCAAGGGAGATTTGACACTGAGACAACTCCGTCTGTGTTCTGGACATCCTCTGTCTGCAACAAAACCCTCCCCTTTCATCACCGCCATTTACATACAAGAACAAAAGACAAATCTGCTCACACTCAACACAATGCAAGTGCTGCATGAAAGCCTGGTCCGGGCTTTGATCTTTGATAGGAGACAAGCTTTATATTTTGGGTCTGACACACTTTGATGACAGTCCAACAACAACACAGTCCTCTGTTGTCAGTTACAGTTACTTCAGCTAATGTAGCTTTATTTTGTCTGACATTTTATGAAGATTGAGTTTTACTTTAAGGAGCCCCTTTTAGTTGCTCTTTTTAATCATTAATGGCAAATGTAGCCATGCAACTGTTTGAAATGTAGGCTTGTTTACAGATTTGCCACATACTTTCTTTAAAAAACAGTTAATTTTTTCCTTTTTTTATTATTGTAGTCAAATTTATTCATTTCTTCCGCACCTGTTCTCATCTGCTTCTTATCTAATCGCCACTCCCGGAGTAAATAGCCTTCTGATTATCTTCACTGGCCTCCTTAGTTGGCACAGTTTACTTGTTGCATTCATGCTTTCTGCATGCAGAGTTCTTTACTTTAAAAATAAAAGGTTTATTAAAGTTGGGTTTCAGATTTGCAGCATTATGACGAACAATCTGCAAGCATTTTAGAGTTTGAGTTAGTTTATGGGGTAACGTGTTTTGTAGCTTTTCTTATATGAATAATTTCAGCTACTAAATAGATTTATTAATCAGTTTTGATCTAGTCTAGTGATGGGACTTACAGCTCTTTGAAGGGAGCCGTTCATTGGGGAGCTGTTACAAAGAGCCGTTCAAAAGACGGCAAAGAGCAATGCTCTAATCATAAAACTGATTAACACTGATACAAGGGGTAGATATACATGTTAAAGGTGTTTAGTGGTGGGGAATTCATATTGTTTCACTGTAAAAGGAAATCTAGTTCAAATAATGTGGGCTGAATTCAATCCATGACTTTTTTTTTGTTTATTTCGCCATGAAATTAAACTAGTAAAATTGCAAAGCTTGCATGCATAGTGCGCACACCAGCAACACTCCCCTAGTTAATGTCATGTGAATCTATGTTTGGGGACACTCTTTGCTGCGACACCTAAGTGTGCGTTGCTAATTAACTTCCCCAAAAGAACTGATGGGTTCATGTTGCTACTCTCTGATGTTTTAAATCAAGAGCCATTCTGTTTCAGCCTCCCGGCCTCAAACGTCACATTTAATACAAAAAAGAATTTCTCTACAAGGACTTGGTTCTCTACATTCACAGTAAAGAGCCGATCAAAAGACGCGATTTGTTCATGAACATCACACCACTATCCAGTTCAGATTCTGACAAAATATGCAGAATGCATTGTGGGATTGTATTGCTTTCTCTAGGAAAAGTTCTAGTCTGCATGTCATCAACTTTTAGTGTCAAGAGTCTGTAATAAACACTGACTTCAGTTTGCTGTCACAAAAACAGGAACAAGGTCAAATGTTTATTAAAATGTTGTGTTGGAACAATTAGGTACTGGACTCAGAGGCTCTGGGGGAAGAGGAGAGGAGCACTGATGTCTCAGATTCTGATTTCCCAGAAAGGTGTTTGCTCTGATTTTTTGTGCAGGTTTCAAGGCGAGGTGGATCCAGACATGCAGGAGAGAGGAGATCCTCTGAGGAGAGTGGGCAGGTACTTCCAGATTTGAGAGGCTGGAGTGTAGTCAGTGCTACAGGTGAGTTACTAGATTAGACCTAGAATAGGGGGATAAAAAGGAGAAGGGTGGAAAAAGGAATCAAAACCTGGGGCTATGAAACTCTGACACAAGTTTTTCTCAAATTTGATACCTTTGAAATATTTTAACTATGTGTTTTTTTAAAGTTACTTATGCTGCATGGTTATTTAAAAAATGTTAAATCATAACACTTGTTTAACTTAATGCACAGCTTTTGTGTTTTAGTTCAGCTTTTGATAAATAAATAACAGTGATACCAAAACTACTTCTAAACATTGTTTAATCGGTCACTATTCCAACATGTCTAATCAGAATTGGCGTAAAGAAAACCTAAAGACTGTATTAACACAAGCCACATTTGGCATCATAAAACCAGCTGTTTGAACAAAGGTCGTCTGTCAAACCCAAAAGCCTCATTGTCACCTTTAAAGTCCAAACGAGTCCCCCTGAGGCCCTGATCTGGGGTCAGTGTGACTTACTGAAGCCTTACACTTATGCTGATGGAGCGTTTCGACTAAATAATCCGATTTCTCTCTGTGTGCTGTCTGAGTGTTGACTTCACACCATTTAATGTTATCACACCCGTGAGGATTGTTTACCATCAGTGTCAGTTAACCCAAAGAGCTGAAGGTCACACAAATTAAGATATTATGGGACATTATTAATCATCTTTAAACAACAGACATGACAGCACAGAAGATTATGATCAGAATACAGCATGACTTATTAAAACGTTGAATGATGTGAAATGGAATCAGTGGTCTGTTCTTACATTACCTTTAAATTAAGTGACATAAGCACAGAGTTTGCTCCTGACGTTTTGTAACAAAAAACATAACAGACATGTTATCGCGTGTTTCATTTTGGGGGGGGGGGGCTTTAATGTAATTTCTGCTTTTGTTTTCTGTTCAGACTTCTCCCTGCGGGGCTTTTTCACATGACTTACTGAAGTGATTTTGTCAAACTACACAAGCACCAAGTTCAGCCAGCCTAAAGCTACTAAAAAAAAAAAAAAGTAGGATAAAAAAATAATAAAAGTTTTACTATCCTTATGCGTGCAATCTGTCACTAATTTAAACAGCAGTTTCTCACTTAATAAAAAGCTGATTGTTATTTATTTAACGTGCATCTTTGGAGTTGTGTAATAGATTATTTGCACGAGCACATCAAAATCAGCCATCATGATCTGAAGAGGAAAGCATATGCAGCAGCACCCCATTAAATTTTCATTCACTGCAGAGGTTCAGTACAAAAGACTTGTAAACATCCTCACTTGTGAAGCAGCCAGTCTTTGTGGCGTAATAAAAATAGATGATTCAGAATCAGTGATGGGTTTTTTAATTTATTTGCTTTTTAACAGTCGTCGTGTTTTTGAAGGACAAACTATAACAATTTAATGGCAAAGTTTCACCCAGATTAGGACTGAATACCTCTCAACTGGATCGTCACTCTACTTTCTGCTTCAAACCACAGAAGTGCTCCAGTAGCAGGTGATTCACAGCAGAACAGGATTCATTCACTTTTATGATGCGATAAATCTACGGTAAAGCTTTTATGAGGTCTAGGAGCAGACTCCTGTATGGAAAGATCAGGCTTTGGGATAAAACTTTAGAACTTTGTAAAGATGCGAAAACCAGTCTAATATATCAAATTACATTTTAAAGGGATAGTTCACATCTTTGAATGTGGCAATAAATATGTTTTCTGTTATAAACAGACCTTTGAATGACTTCAGCTACCTGAAATTGGTTAGCTCTGGCTGGATTGGCAAGCTCATGTTTAGTAAGAGAGGCTAATTTGCTTTTTATGATCAGTTTAAAACCTCAGATCTTCTTTTTTCATTCATAAAACAGGTCTTTTTGTCACAGTTTACAGGTGTTGGACCCAAGTTAGATGGAGGCAGGTGAACTCAAAATGTATTAAGATGATGAAACAGGGAAAACAGGGCAACAGAGATGATGACAGGATGGAAGAAAAGGTAGAACACAAGCTAACAGGATGGCAACCTGGGAGATTGGACTGAAGGCGCAGCAGGTGTGCAGGAGGAACAGAGGAGGGCTGAGGAGGAGGTAAACTGAACTAACAGATCACAAAAGGGCAAATTATGACACTAATGGTCATTTTTCACATCTATCAGTGGTTTTATGGATACTTTTTAAAAAGAGTGTGTCTTTCTTAAAAAGTTGCATTTTTTTGGAGATAAGAGGATTTTGCCACACATGCAGTGTGCAGAGTCGATGAGTAGATCACGTTATTTTACATTTAAACTCCACAGTGTTTGACTGGATGGTTTGGGCACAAAACAAGAAAATAAATGAATGTTCTCATGCAGTAAAAATTATGATTGATTTGAGCTGCGCACCTGATTAAACCTTCATAAATAGAGAAAAAAAAAAAATCAGAAACACACATTTTTTATTATTTTCATACAAGTCAATGAACAGTAGAGATACAGGAGTCAAGACAATTAGTTTCATTTTCTGAGGTAAAAGAGGAATTGTAGTAAAATTAGAGGTGAAGTCAATAAAAAGCAGCCAACCATGAGCTCTCCTTGCCTCAAAATGCTTTAAAACCAAATGCCAATTTGCAGTAATTGCATCATCAATACTGTTCACCTCTCTATGAGCAAGGTCTAATGACACATTAAGCTGAGTTCTGACCCATAACCATGCTGCTTTTGTAAGCACATTTTAGTGCACTGCCCAGCACATTAAGAATTAAACTTATTCTGCAGTAAGGGAAGCGCTGATGGTGCCATATCCCTCATAGAAAAGGCCACAGGTGTTTTGCCTGAAGTTATGTACTTCAACCTCAGTTAGCTCACCTCTGCATCCTCACCAGACTGGCTGGACCAGGATGTGCTTCAGTGCATTCAGTCTTTATTAGAAAACCTGGGTGCCTGGTAAGGTTTTCAAGCTGGTTTCATTCTGCTCTCTGCTCTTGCTCCATGTTCTCATTAAAGGAGATGTTATAAAAATTTAAATTTCTGCATCAATGCATTTTGATGTCTGAAGTCAAAAAGAAAATCTTTAAACATTTCTAAATTATATTCAGACACTTTTCTGGGGAAAGCTCTAAGTTTGAGAAGGGTTGGCTTAATTGGACTTGATAGTTTTTTTTTACTATTTGAGGCAGTTTCTTTATTTTTGTGCCTACACAGCAGAAACTGTGGCTGATCGTTTTAAATGACTGTTTTTATTTGGTTCCATGCGGCGTCAGAGTGCAAGCTTTCTTTTCATCCGTGACACAGCATACAGTGTTCAAATTACACTAACAGGGATGGTTTTAACATAATCTGCTTCGCTAAAACTCATTTATTGGCAGGTATTAATATTTTCCTCTTAAAATACTCTTTAAAATACTGTTTTTAGGGATATTCTATACTTTCTATTAGTCATCGGGTACATTTTGGCGCACCAGAACAACTTTTATAATAAATAAAACTAACATCCATATAAAGACGACGATATTAGCACAAATGTTCGCTTTGAAGAACTTCAACCAGAACACAAAGGAACGGGCTAGTAGGGTTTAGAGTTCATGTATGTAACAAAAACACTTTATTTAATGGTTCCAAACTCAAACAGGTACTTCACATTAAGCTCGTTTGACACTTGAATCAGAGTTTCTGCCCAAAAGATGGATTTCCAACTAACAGCAACAGGAATACAGATATGAGCCCTCATACAATAAACATTATAGCCAGTATCTCACTGGGCTGCAGCTGCTGGAAACAAATTGTGAATGACATTCACCAGAGGGTTCCAGGATGTCTGGGAAAGTTTGTGAAGGTTGCAGTTTTCCTACAAGGTCTCGATTTTGTGTTTTTTTTTTTGTTTTGTTTTGTTTTTGGCATTTTAAAACCTTATAGTCACTGGGTTATTGCAGAGCTTTTCTCAATTTAGTTCCCATGAGTCAGAAAGTGAAAACAACTTTGGGAGGGATTGGAGACCAAATTGCCAATATATAAATATATATCAGACACAATGCTGCTCTACTGTTACCAAAGTGTCCAGCTTAGCATTGACCACCCAAAGTCAATGACCACTTCCTTGATTTTTGAGGTTTTTGAGCTGCAGGTGTTTTTTGTGGCACCAGGTGATAAAATTCCTCACCTGACTCCCTGATCATCCCTAATGCACACCACGATGGCTTCCACAGCCTATTATCATCATGTATCATCTTATTAGTCCATATTTCAAAAACAAAGACAACAATGGAGCTGTTTTTACCAGTTTTACAAAGTTTGTCCTACTTTATCCAAACTCTGTCACTACTTAACAAACTACTGTTGAAATGGATAATACCTGAGAGGAACATTATTAAAGACAAACAGAAGTTTCTTTGGTCAATAAAAATGTTCTTTCTCTTCTTTCTTTTGATTAACATAGTTATTCTTGCCACCTCTGATGCAGTGTGGGTATTTCAGCATTTGGATGGAGATTTTTGAACAGAGAACAAACAGATGTGCCTAATGATGCTATCAGATTTTCATATGGATGCATGGAGATCTTATTAAAGTACTGAAGGAAAGTAAATCATCTGATCAATTATAAGGATTCCATCATTGTAGTAGTCCACACATTCACTGGCTTAATGGCCTTTATATTTTTTAAAAATAAGTGTTTTTTCCACTTTCCTACTCTTGTTCATTCATAATTTAATCTTTTTTCTCCATTTTAATTTGTGCTTATCATCCTTCTGTCACATCCTGTTCCCTTTGGTGCCCTCTGGTGTCTTTTGTTTGTATTAATCTTTCTCCTCTTGTTGTTTGCACAGGTGTTCCTTGTTGTCATCCAGCCCACCTGTGTCTCGTCCTCGTGATCACCTCCCGCCTTATTTAAGCTTTCCTGTCTGGTCACGTCTTTGTCGGATTCTACTGTGTCCCTGTCGTCCTCTTCCGCTGTCTTTGGTTTAATAGAACCCGTTTTTGGATTATACTCGCCTTCACTGCTGCTGATTTGCATTCATCCCTGGGTTTGCATTCATCTTGGGTCCTCCCACAAAACCGAATCATAACACTTTGTCATCTTAGCTTATTAGAATCTTAATTCATCTTAGCCAAATGAAACGATTTACTAAAAAAAAATCTGAATTATTAATGGAAAACAAAGTCACACATAAGTGCTCATTTTTACTTCTGGAAGAGAGTCCTTTTTGTGTGGGTTCTCTTGATCACACTTATCTATAAAGCTGAATTGTTCCCAAATTCCATAAGGAGCAAAAGTCAGAAGCTATAAAAACATATTGTGAATTATAAATCTTCACTTTTATGGTATAATTGGGACCATTCAAGTTGTTTATTACAGAACAAATTGAGATCTTGAGCTTTTTTTGTTGGGTATCTAAACCAGAACAGAAACAAAATTCTAGACCAAGAGGCTTATTGAGAACTACATCTTGCTAAATCAGTTTAACAGGTTTGTGTCCGGATATGCTAAAGAAATTCACAGTAATAATAACTGAAATAACTGCATAGACAGGCATTATAATAGAGTTGAAACCATGTCAACTTAAATTAGACTCAGCCACCCTGCTGCTGACTTATGAGGCTGAATTTTATAAAGCGTCCATGCTCTTTAATCTGGTAAAAGTTGAATCTTTTCTTATAGGTTAAAGATGAATTAGTTCTGCATCATGCATTAAGAAGATAATTGTATCACACAGTTTAATCTCCAGAGTAAGCAAGGATTTAATTTGGGAAATCATTGAAAGAGTCTATTAAAAAACTAAATAACCATCAATAAGGAAAGATCAGGGAACAGAGCAAAAAAATATCTGAACACATGATGATGATTAGTTGAAAAGCTGTTAGATTTTTTTTTACAACAGCCACATTTTCAGTTGTAGTAAATTTGTTTAAGAGGACAAATTAAAAATTCAGGACCCTAGAGCACAAAAATCATCAATGAAAGGCCCTTGTGCAACACAAAATTAAGAAAACAGGCAGATTGCTGCAGTGGAAATGCTTCCCAGGGCTCAGAAATGCAGCCGAGAGCTATTGTCTCAACTGATTTTTGCATCAACAATGCAATTTTTAAAAAAATCTACATATATAAACAAGATGTAGTTAGGTCCAAGGGTAAATTCCTCTTTTGGTGATCTGAGGAATTAATTTTTAAAATTTCTTTCAGCAATTATGAAAACTGCATCCCATGAGCTGAAGTGCAGAAGTACCACCATCTGTTATCAGTACACAGTTAAAAAGCTAGCATCTGGAACTGGCAAATTAGTGCACAGGGCCTCATTAATTTTACTACCATTCAGATGATGTCTTATTTCGAGGAGGAGATTCTCCTTTTGGCAAGCAAGTTATTAGAAAATCCTTTTCTTTGTGAAACTACAACTCCTATGAGTGAAAACATGCGTTTATTCTAGCTGTTCTAAAATGTGTTCCTGGCATCAAACTGAATATGTGCACATGTAGGAATGTGGAAAATAAAACTAATAAATTACATTTATTTTTTTATTTAATTTTTCTTCAACATTTTTTTTCCATCTTCCAGATCCCAGCATGAAAAACATGTAGTGGCTTTGTCCTGGAATATCTTCAGACTTACCTTTCCTCCTACCTTTTGAAGGTGGGGCTTTTTTAATGTGCAAAGGCAAAAAAATAAGAAGAGCTGCTCACATAAAATCAAGAGGCCTTTCTGCAGAGTGGGTCAGGTCAGCCTGCAGCTAACAAACAGCATGTGGTGAAGTGCAAAAAGCATGAAAATGACTGCTAAATGCACTATTTTCAAGTCAGTTTACAGAGACGGGTGACGAAAATGCAATGAAATTGAATTAAGTCCAAAATAAGGTAAAACTTCCCTCTGACGTCAGAAAATTTAGGAAGTGAACACTAAACATGATGCATAAAAGAATGTGTTCAACGTGTTCTGAGAGTGAATATTTCACAAAATGATTATTGAGTTTTTTTGAAGTAAGTTTCTAAAAAGGTTACAAAAGGTTAATATCTTGCATGTTGTAAATAGCTCTTTAAATGACATCAATTTGGAGGAACAGATTAGGTCTTCTCGGACTGACAAGCTAATGGCTAATCCAAGCAATGACATGAGTCATGATCAAATAAGGACTGCTGACATCATAAAACAACTCTAGCCACAAAAATAATAGCAGTTTAGGCAAATACTGCTTTCTAGTCCTTAATACTACATTGATAAATATAACATTATACTATTCTGGAAGACATTTTTCTCAGAAATGCCCAATTAGCATTGCTACGGCTAGCTTAGGTGTTACCGCCATTTGCACTTGCAAATAACCACTAAATTTGTTGTAAATAATCATGTAATGTGAAATTCATGGTGATGAAAATAATTTATAAAATAGTGCTTGATTAAAGTGCTCTAAAGCATTTAAAGTTGGAGTTGTTTTGAGCTAATCCACTCACATCGTAGCTTTGCTTAGGCTAGCCATTAGCTTTGTCTGACTAATACCTGTTTCTCTAAAACCAAAATTATTTCACAAACAGGTTTAAAGGTTTCCAATGGGCTTGGTAAAAAGAGTTATTTCCTTTTCAATAAATATGTCATGTGTGATATTTGTTGATTTATTGTTCTTTTCTGCTGTCGGTCCTTGTGTTTACATCACTGAGTCACATCATTTCCTGTCAGCCTGTGTCAGAATTAGTCTTTATTGTTATTTAAATGTGTGCAGATTTTCATAAATGAATCTAGATGTACTTCTTAGTCATAAAGCATTAAATGAACTGTGAATGCACAATACAATGCTGTCCACTTTAAAAGAACATAGCATTGCACATCACTGGATGATGTGTGAGGAGAAATCACATGTTTCTGTTACTCAACAAATATATTTCACCCTCAGCTGTAGCACACAACAAATTGAGTTTTTAATTAACAATGCGGGAACTCACTTCTTTAGACTCAGCACATGAAAAATCACCTTGCCATAAAAGCACAAAATATTAAGCCTGGATTATTCATAAATATGTTGCTGGTTGTTAATGATGTGCTACACTGCACCAACAAGACATTTAGAAAATTAATGACTACCCACATTACTGCATTTTCCTGGTAAACTGGGACTTATTAGCAGGTTAAGAGAATTGAAGAAAGTCTTTTCTGTGCAGAGACCTCACTGCGTGTCTGTAAATGTCTTCTCATCCTTATTTCCTGGCAGATAAACGACGTGTCACTTTGACCTGGTTTTATAGTCTGTGATGCTCGCTCTACCATTTTCATTAACCTGTTTCAGAAGGAAAAATCAGCTATCCCTTCCCCGTGGATCGCACTGATACGAGTTTTGGAAAACAAGTGATCCAGGTTATGATGACCTGACATCGACCACAGGCAAGTGCTAAAAACAGACATCTATTTTGCTTTCCTATAGTTAGGATCCTTTATAAGTGGAGTTTTTTCTGCAAAGACCAAAATCTTGGCATCTTACCAGTTAGTCAGTTTAGCAGATATTGAGTTAAAATTTTATGTCATAGTAGCTGGTAGACTTTTACAACACATTCTGCAAGGACTAACTATTAGTCTTTTCAATTCCCAGATTTTCTCAGTGTGAAATGGTCTAGCATAAAAAGCAGTGGGCGACATGCATACCCTCAAGGAATGGTAGTCTTTGAGTCTGTCTTTGTATTCAACATCCACTACAATAAAAACTTTTTTAAAAGTTCCCATATTGCTCCTGCAAAAATGTTGACATGTCAGTTACAAAGTCCTGCAAATGCAAGTGCAGGACTTTGCCTTGTGGTTTCAAGCTAAAAGGGAATTCGGCATAGTCGTAAAATAATTACCAAGTCATTCCTGAGATAAGACCCACCTGTTTGTGAGATAAAGATTCTTATAACTCTCACAGTGATAAGTGAGGTGTCTATCAATTCACCCTCATGTTAAAATAAACTTTACTTTTAGGCCTGAAGCTGATGTTTCAGTTCATCATCATAGCTTTGAGGACTGGTTTTGCACAGGTGAGAAGAAATGATAAAAATAGATTTGGACCAGGTTGTCCCACTGAAAGTAGGTGAGGCTGATCTGTGAATGATTTCCATGAATTTGTTTGGCGTCTCTTCTTCTAGGTCCTCAGTCTCTCTGGCTTCTGTCCCATTTACATCTGTCCTGGTTGCGATATAGCAGTAAAATCTGATTGCTTTTAAAGAACGTCATTATGAATTTCTACAACAGCTCTTTGTTTTATGGTGGAGTTTCATTTGCTTTCAGGGAGGAAAGCAGTGGGGTTGACAATCTCGCATTTAATGTGAGTATCTACTTAGACATTTGCTTACGTCTTTCATGTTTGTGTTATTTTGTGTGCTGTCAAATTCATGTTTTATTATTGTGTCATATTTATGAGCACGTTTGAGTAGTTAAATTTCTTTTTCTTTGTGATTGTTGCATTTTTGTCTTCATTCGAGTTGGTTTTTAAAGTTTATTCCATATAAATCAGCATCAGTTAGTAAGCATAATAAGTAATCATAAATCCATGCTCCTTTTGACTTGGCGTTGTATTGAAAAGTAAAAATGAGGCTTTATTTGACTTGTTGAGGTTAATCATTTGGAACAATGGGAGCAATTATGCGTGTAATTTAGGGCAATTTTTAAAAGATGTCAGCTCTTACACCTTCCTTGCAGAACACAAAAAACAGAAAAGTTTTTGCACCAATTTTTAACAGCTGAACTTCTCTTTATTTTATTTTATTTACTTCCAGTAGAAATGAAGCGATAAAATGATACTGTTTAGTGCAAATTTCCTGAAAGTATACTTATAAATTTGATTGTTTTGAACTTTTCTGAGCTCAAAATGAACTGAATATGGATAGTAGTCCTAAAATCAGGTCAAATCTCTGTTATTTGCTGCTGGGGAGCTTTTGCTGCCGTTTTGTAACTAAACCGTTTGTGAAGTAAACTCAGTCCTGAGATGAGTAATTATTTGACTGAACTGAAGATGACTTCTTGTCATCTTTTGTCTCCTCACAATTTACATAGCCTGTTTATTTGCCTGTATAGCTTTGAAGGAGCTTATTTTTTTATGACACTGCAGATGGATGAGCATGTCAATGATCAACTCAAAACAAAGGTGGAACCAACCCGCGGGGGCAGATTAAAGACAAAGATAGACAGAAATAAACCAGCTTATTGTGTGACGGACGTCCCTCCCTGGTACCTTTGTATTTTCCTGGCCATTCAGGTGGGTGGAATGTGTTTTCTCACAAATAATCTCTGACTGCAAAGGGTTTTTTATCATTGTTGTGTTTAACTCACTGAAACTGGGTCAAGGATGGTGTTGGTGCTAGTTTAGTTATTAACATTTATTAGTGAGTGTTCAAGGTAGTAGAGAAAATTATTAATGAAAATCAGTTTGGCCATAACAAACACCATGTTTGAACATAAGGAGGCCCACCGGTACACCTGGTACCAGGGCAGCCTAGGTTACAGGTCGATGATTGACTTTGTAGTCGTATCATCTGACCTGAAAACATATGTTTTGGACACTCAAGTAAAGAGAGGAGCAGAGCTGTCAACTGATCATCACCTGGTGGTGAGCTGGATCAGATGGCAGGGGAGGATGGAGCCATCAGGCTGAACAATGAGGCCTACAGGGCATGGCTGGTCTGTGGGTCTCCAGAGGCAGCTGATAAGTACCGGAGGGCCTAATGGGGTGCAGCAGTGGCAGTTTCCGAGGCTAAATCTTGAGCGTGGGAGGAGTTTGGTGAGACCATGAAAGACTATCGATCGGCTCCAAAAAGGTTCTGGCAAACCATCCGGCGCCTCAGAGGAGGAAGGCGGCAACTCGCTCACACTGTTTACAGTGGGGACGGGGAGCTGCTGAATACTTTGAGGAGCTCCTCAATCCCATCAACACGCATTACGAGGAACCAGAGGGAGGCCAGGAGATGGACTGTCCAATCAAAAACAGGATATAACTTATTATTATATTATTTGTCCTGGGACAGCCTGAAACATACATGCATTGTAACCAATGAAGAGTTGAATCAAAAAGAACTACAACAAGTAACTTGCACCAGATGCAGTCGCGATATTCACAATTAACTTTTCTTCTAAGATAGATCTTTGAACAGCCTCAGTTTGGAGAAATAGAGATGAGCTGAGTAGACCTAGCAGCTACTCTGAGTAGGACCAAGAATATAGTGAATTCCTGCTCTTAAAATAACTCTAATGTCAAATGTCAAGGCTGATCATGCTATAAATTAGCTTAGTACTTGAAGAGGTCAAGGTTTAAGGTTATGCAGGAGGTTTCGTTTCTCTGTGATTTGCCAAATCTCTCATCTCTATAAATATGTGATAATTCCAACACTGAAAAATTCATCAGAATGAAATCAACCTGTCCTCTACCCAGAGAAGACATTGGCCTCCTGTTGTATTTTATTCTGTTAAATCTGTTACTTGTTCCTCTCGTTTGCAGCATTACCTGACAGCGTTTGGTGGGATCATCTCCATCCCTCTCATTCTCTCAGAGGGGTTATGTCTGCAGCATGATAGCCTGACCCAGAGTCTGCTCATCAACACCATTTTCTTTGTCTCTGGTATCTGCACCCTTCTGCAGGTTATCTTTGGTGTCAGGTGAGAATTTGTGGTCCAAAGATCAAAGACAATCAGATGGTTTTAATGTGAATAAATTCACTCTACTGTTCTGCAAATTTAGAACATGTCGCTTTGACAATCAACACTTCAAGATGATGTCCCGTGTTGCCACTAAGATGGTCAGTTGAGCCTGTGCTCTTCTGTTAAACATGCATCAGAACATATCCAGGCTATGAAATGGGGACATCAGGCCATCCTACTTTTCAGACACATAGGCCCTGTATGGTGGCTGAGTCAGGTCAAATTCAATTTAAGGCACCAGTACTCAACTTTAATGGAGAAACTTTTCACACCCTTAAGCCAAATTTTGCATACCAAATCAGCACCAAAACACACAACCAATCTGTTTAGGAAAAAAACATGACTTTAGTACAATGTCAACCTTGTGAGATGTATAACTTGAGCTCTGCTTTCTCAGAAACACTAGAAAATCCAGTTGCTTTCTGGTTAAATTGAATGTACTAAAGGTGCTTTTTTTTTTTTTTTTGCCATGATTTCTGTGCAATTCCATTCACTGTTAGCTTTAGCAGATATTAGCTTTCTAAATGTAGATAGGAAACCTGTATGCTAAATGTGTTAGCATTATCAAATGTGCAGGCAAACTCAGGCCAGGACACCGCAGAGCAATTTAATGCCAACTTTAGTTTTGGTTTTAGAAAGAAAATCTTAAATATATTCATAAAATAAAAATAAAATGGCTATCAAATTTAAGCTAGCAGTTGTACAGCATAGCCACAGTAAAATGCTTCATTCTCTTGTTTTATATTTGACTTTTATTTTTTGTCCATAATGTTTTTGTCACAATTGAAGGCTTCCCATCCTGCAGGGGGGTACTTTTGCCTTGGTGACCCCAGCCATGGCGGTGCTGTCCATGCCTGAGTGGAAGTGTCCTGCTTGGACCCAGAATGCCAGTTTGGTCAACACCTCCTCGCCTCTCTTTATAGAGGAGTGGCAGACTCGCATGAGAACAGTAAGCTGACTCAAACAATACCTTCTATGAAGTTCATTAATGTCCACATGGTTTCTGTTTTGAACCAATTGTTCTTAATTGTGTGTCTACTCTGTCCACAGCTGCAAGGCTCCGTCATGGTGGCCTCTGTCCTCCAGATTCTCGTTGGCTTCTCTGGCCTCATTGGCTTCCTCATGCATTTCATTGGACCTTTAACCATCGCCCCCACCATCTCTCTCATTGGTTTGTCCTTGTACAGCTCAGCTGGAGACAAGGCCGGCAGCCACTGGGGAATTTCTGCTATGTAGGCAACCATTATGAAGCAACACTCCTGGGTATTTACTGGTTATTGTGGCATCACTTTGAAAGCGGTCTTTAATGCTATGCTATTGTGTCACAGGACCACAATGCTGATAATCTTGTTCTCTCAGTACCTCCGTCTCATCCCGCTGCCTGTTCCTGTGTACAGCAAAGCCAAGAAACTGCACACCTCGAAGTTCTTTATCTTCCAAACAATGCCTGTATGATATTTGTTCACACAAACATACCGCCATTCTATTTTGTTGATGCCCTTATGTTTGTAAAAGGTCTAATCCATATTAGATGTCGATTAGATTCTGCTGGGCATTGCTGTCTCGTGGCTGGTGTGTCACCTCCTCACCATCTATGATGTCCTTCCATCTGATTCTGCTCATTATGGTCATCTGGCTCGTACTGATGTGAAGGGAAATGTTGTAAGCGAGGCTTCCTGGTTCAGACTCCCTTATCCTGGTATGTACGTTTCAAAAAAGCATGTGTGAAGATTGATTAAAGGATGTGTTAACCCTGTTGGACTCCTCCTTCAGGTCAGTGGGGGATTCCGACTGTGAACCTTGCAGCTGTAGTTGGCCTTTTGGCTGGAATAATATGCTCCATGGCAGAATCTGTGGGCGACTACCATGCATGTGCCAGGCTGGCTGGGGCTCCTCCACCTCCAAGGCACGCCATCAATCGGGGGATTGGTATTGAAGGGATCGGCTGTTTGCTGGCGGGGGCCTTTGGAACGGGCAACGGCACCACCTCTTTTAGTGAGAATGTGGCGGCACTCGGTATCACCAAAGTAAGATATTTTATTAAATTTATTTATTTATTCCAATTTTGCATCTAATTTATGGATATATTAATTTTGGGTCTGTCTGTCAAATTGTACTCTTTGATATTTCATAAAGTTTTGCAGAAATAGTTCTACAATAATTCCAGTTGACTTGACGATAACATGGTGTTTGTGACAGGTGGGTAGTCGAGCTGTGATCCTCCTGAGTGGACTTTTCATGATTATACTGGGGATGTTAGGCAAAATTGGAGCCATCTTCATAACCATCCCCACGCCTGTAATTGGAGGAATGTTTCTGATTATGTTTGGAGTCATAACTGCAGCAGGAATTTCCAATCTGCAGGTAAAACGATGCCTTTAAATTTTTTTGTTTTTTTGCCACAGTTCAGAAAAGCAAGTTTGCTAAGGGTGTCGTTTTTGATGGCTCAGTTCACAGATATGAATTCTTCTCGGAACATCTTTGTGTTTGGTTTCTCCGTGTTTGCGGCGCTTGTCATTCCGGACTGGATCATGAGGAACTCTGAGTTTTTAGAGACAGGTATGACAGAGATTACAGAGAAGCTGTTGGTGTATTTCAACTAAATCAAACTGATTTTTTTTTATTGTCTTGTGATTTTTGTGTGGGTGACTCAGGTGTCAAAGAGGTGGACCAAGTGTTGCATGTATTGTTGACCACCCATATGTTTGTAGGAGGGTTCCTTGGCTTCTTCCTTGATAACACAATCCCTGGTAAGCTGACATGGAGAGCTGTTACTGAGTCAGATAAAGCCTTTTTTTTTAACAATAATGACAATAATCACCCTCACAATGAATCAGAATACGAAAAGGATGCTTCAAAAGGGAAAAACCCTTAAGTAAAATAATTCTGTAAAGAAAAGTGAGTCAAAATGCCTCTACTAGTTATGAGAAATACTTGACTGCAGTCTTAGAAGTGAGTTGAACTTTTTCTCATAGGGCCAAGTTGGTTTGGATTTTCTTAATAAAGGAGATCATCACTTAAAAACAGCATTTTACATTTATTCTGGTTACCAGTATTTTTGTCTGATATTGAAATCTGTTTGCTGATCTGAAACATTCAGCTGCTCATAAAAGCCTCTTTTTTTTTACCATCCAGGGACTAAACGTGAACGTGGCCTCCATGCATGGGATAAAGTGCATCTTGAGGACACTAACAACACCGTGGAATCTGAAGTGTACGACCTCCCGTTTGGGATCACTTCTTGCCTCCAAACCCATTCGTGGGTTCATTACATCCCTTTCTGCCCGCGGAAAAGTCACGGACTTCAGTTCAGTTCAGGAGACTTGACACAGAGCCAGGAGAGTGAGCGCAGCACAAGATTCTGAACTGAGAAAAATGAGAATTATGTTTGATTTTCATCAGGTCACAAACATGCTTCTAAACTTTATCCATTACTGGTCGATTAGTACGTATTTATTTAAACTGAAGCATATTCAATTTACTGTAATCTGAATGCAGTTAGGGACATTTCCCCCCTATTTAATATAAAAATATAAATATGTTTATTTTAATCAAATAAGAGCAAGATTTTTGTTGATTGTCATAGAAAACTGTAACAGTTTTCTTTCATTTTTGTGTGCATTTCTATTAAAAAATATCTAAAGTGAGTGGTAGCTCTCACATTCTGTCAAAACAGAAATGATCTGAGTGTTACAGCGTTGGATCACTTTTCATCATTCTTCTAATAACTTGCAGCAGGGACAGAAAACTAAAATAATGCGCACTTCAGTCTCTCCTTTCGAAGGAAATTAAATTTAGCCTGTGGATATATTAATTATCACATGTCCCCATCTCCATGCACAGACAGCTGCTGCTGAGTAGAACCCTGGAGCTGTTATTGCATTTCCTTTGGAGAAAACAAACAGATAGCACATCTCGATCTCTGTGTTTACCATCCGTGCTCTCAGCTCTTTGCTTCTGTGTTCATTTCCTCCATCTAACCACCTTTGACAGGCAGATGGGTGATGCTTTGATCCGTGGACCCCTCACATCCCCCTCTTGAGGCCCATTTTGACCACTGCTCAGTGATTGGCTGCCTGCTCTAATGCTACTTCAGGGCGACGCCACCGGCTACAGCACTTCCCACTTAAAAAGTCTCAAATTTTCTTTGATTGTCTGGATACGTTTCAGTGAGAGCACATCTGAGAGTATAAAATAGTGCGAACTGATATTCTGGAAAAGGATTTTTTGCACAGTGATTCTCAGTGGAGTTTTATGTAATACTATTATGACAGCTATTTGCATTTCAGGGGCGAAATGATGAGGAAAGTCTGCAAATCACTGGGGATAACTTCAATTTATTCTTCCATATCTTTTCCCTGTCTGAAATTTCAGCCTTATGAAATTACTTTTATTTTCTACTTTAAAAGAAAATCTGTGCTCTATTCAGATATGAAATATTTATTTAAAAAACTGTCATCTGAATCTGCCTGGTGGACTGAAATGTCATCATGACTGCAATTTTTTAATATTTGTTTTTGTATTTTTTTTATATTAAAATTTATTTTTACGTTGTTTTTTATATTACAGTTGTAGATTATTAAATTAAAGGTCTGGTTAAATATCTGCTCAGAGAAGGACATAAGAAATATCCACCTTATTTCCTGAACATAATGCAGACTATGCAGTTTCTGTGCTTCAGTGGATTCTCACTCTGATGTGAAACTAGCGCTCAGAATTCTATCATCCAAAACAGAAACCCTAAATAAGGTTATTTGAGAAAAGAAACTTTCTTACAGGGTTCGTAAAATCAATTGCTCTAAATTATTTGTATTTAATGGTGAGGAAAACAGCTCACAAGGCTGGTTTACACATTGATTCTGCAGCTGAAAATCTGCATTGTATCAGTGGTGCAGATTGCTTTACTACTTTTACCCACAAGAGGGCCCCAGAGAGCCATTAAACCTCTCTTTTTTATCCTCATTCCCCATCATTTTGTGACTGTAATGTATCCTATTCATGCATGCATCTCTGAACCAGCAGCAGGATTTTTAGAGACTGGTTTGATATTGTTGTATTGCTTGTCTTTGCTTCATCACCTTATTTTTTAAAACACGATTGATTTCTATGGTCTATTTCTTGATATTGGAGAGGGTACATGAACAATTGTGTGTGAAAATTAACTTTTAGAGTAACAAGACATCCATCTATTAGCACATCCTAAAAGCTGAGGAGATTCGACTAAGATCCAGTCAGCTGAGGTCACTGTTAAAGTTGTTTCACTTCTCCAGCTCCTAGTTCAGACAACAACAGCCTTGCTGTAGAGCCTCTCAGTCAAACATCTAGCCTGTAGACCACCATCCTATTGTAGAGTTGTCCTTCCTGCATATGTGTCCAGTTCAGAGTAAACAAATGCAAAAGACGCCCAGAGGAATGCATCTCCTGTCAGATGGCCTGAATCAGTTATTCTGGTTCCCAACAACTTCCTTCTCGTGCATCTTAACATGGACTTCAGTCTTTCTCGGCCAGGAAGAGTTGCTTTCATTTAAAGAGTTTCTGCCTCAGAATGAAATTCTTTTCTGACAACTTTGACGTCTCTGTGCGGTTTTCCTAAGCTGCCCTTCTTTCTTATCTCCTCAACAAACTATTTTTAAGGGTTTAAAAATGGTCAACTTCAGCAGGTTAAACTCTCCCACTCTAAACTGTTGGATCTCTATTTGGGAACACCAGCTCGCCTGCTATTCAACCTGGTCACACTGGTTCATTCCATAATGGTACTGATAAAAAGTACTCATCATTCCTTTGTGGAGGTTATGGTCTGATTTCTTTACAGTAAATCACCCACTTCCTGCATTTGTCCAACTGTTTTTACGGGTTATTCCAGTAACATCTAGAATCCAGTTTTTCCTAATGACTGCCTGTGTGTGTGTGTGTGTGTGTGTGTGTGTGTGTGTGTGTGTGTGTGTGTGTGTGTGTGTGTGTGTGTGTGTGTGTGTGTGTGTGTGTGTGTGTGTGTGTGTGTGTGTGTGTGTGTGTGTGTGTGTGTGTGTGTGTGTGTGATTACAGTTACAATACTTCTTGCCATCTCTATGGTGATTTGCCTGATTTGAAGTTGCTGCATGGTGCAGTATTACATCAGAACACTAGGTGGGGCTGCAGACTAAACTGCATTGCTCGAGTTCATTCATTCCTTGTATGACAGGAAAGGGTTCATTTGGCACAAAATCATGTTGTGTCTGAATGTGTGAGATAAAGTAGGCCTGGAGTCTTGTGACATTTTTATTCCTTGTGACACTCAGTTAAGAACAGAGCAAACTCTTATGTGTTTTTGTGGCTGATCATATATGGTGAGCAGAGTTAGAAATAGAAAAGAATGTTAATTTGAGTCGTTTTGACATTTTGAATTGAACATCTGACAGCTGCCATAGATCACCACTGTCCTGAACATCCAGGCAACACGATATGCTCCTGAACCAGGAGGTTCAAGACACTTATATTTAGATATCCGTTATACAAGCAGACTCTTTCCTGGAAAGTTTTAGATTCCAAACTCTTTCTTGGATTTTCTGCCAGCCAACTTAGAGGCGTGTTCTTGACGTCACTTACTGTTAAAAACATTTCCTCCCATTTAGGATCTGCACTTTCCAAACAGCTCGCCACGTCATAAACACATGTTTGTTTGTATTAAATAGTTGGCCTGTGTGGCTAACAACTTTGTAATTGTATATTCATCATTTGTAGTCAATTTGAGAATGAAACCTATAAAAAAATTAGGTTAAATCTAAAATTGGGGTCACTCCCGAACAAGTTTTAAAACCAACACACTACTTCTCTTTTCTTTTTGAAAATAAAAGGTTTATATTTTAAGTTAATAAGTAATGTCCCTGTTTTATACCGCCGACTGTTGAAAAAATGCTTTCGTTTAATCACAGAGTAGGTGTTCTTTAGACAAAACAAAAAGCTGCACAGCAGAGCGGACAAGCCACACCACAGAACCGGAGCAGGGCGGTATGAACCAGATCAGTACGCAGCGGAAGCAACATGGAGTATGTAAAATAACGCTTTCAAAATAAAAGTTTGTTACTATAAAGTTTCAAAAAGCACGATAGAGCATCATATTTACAATCTTTTAGACTATTTTGAATGATGTCTGGGCCTTTTCCTTACACTGAATCAGTGTCCCTGTTAATAATATATATATATTATCAAAAGGCATTATAGACATGTTTAAGTACTGGTACATTAAAATTTTACTTCAATACTGCTTCTGTTTTAGTATAAAATCAGTATACTCATAGTACACTTGAATAAACTACTTTTTGCTAAGGGATATGTTAGAGATTTTACTCTTAGAAACCCCGAGATCTAAAGAACAGAATCAGACCAGACAGTTAGTTTAAGTTTTTTGAGCATTGTGGATGAGAGACCACCCGTCTGCTGGTTAGGCATCGGAGTGGAACTCTGCTGGGATCTTTTCTCAGCCCAGTATTTATTAGAACACAGGTTGCACAACAACACATGATTGCATTCATGACAAAAAGATAAGAATCTGCTGCTGCTGGTTTATTACTATTCACAGGTAGCTAACTAATAACTTTTTCCGTTGATGTTGCTGATTCAAAACAAAGTTCTGCTGATACCTCACAAGAATGGAATGTGTTTTGATTGTTCAAAACCTTTAGTCCGTGCATCAAAAGCTGATGCTGAAAATTAAAAGGTTACAAGCAGGATACATTTGTAAGCAGACATGAATCATAATAATTAAAAACTCCTTCAGGATATTATATCATATTTATGATTTATTATTTTATAATTATGAGAAACTATCTGATAATTATGACCTTTCTCAAAAATATAAAAAAACTATTATAATGTATGAGATTCTAAGTCATGATTTTGAGATACTATCTCATTATTTTTACTTAGCTTCTCATATTTATGACCCATGTGAACAGTTAGTGTCTTATAATTATGACATCACATGTGATGTTATAATTATAAGACACTAAGTCAAAATTATGAAATATTTTCTCACAACTAGGAAATGCCAAGTCATCATGAATAAAGCTAAATTTGTGTTGGACAGTAAGGCCTTGCACATTTTATATTATTCTTTGATTTTACCATATTTAAGTTATTGTGTGGAGGTGTGGGGCAACACATATGAAACTAACATAAAGCCTTTGTTTATTTTACAGAAAAAAGCAGTGAGAATTATACACAAAGTAAATCGAATATATCACACCAATTCACTATTTATTAAATCCCAAATTATGAAACTGAAAGATTTAATTGAGTTAAGAACATTATTGGTTCTTTACAGGGCAAAATGTCAGGTATTGCCGCTGAATTTGCAGAAGTTGTTTGTTTTTATTTCTGAGGATCAGGGGACAAGAAGGGCATTTCATTTTAACCCTTTATCACCTAAGCCTCAACATGTCCACCTGGCATTTTTTTACTCTTTTAACTATAAATTTGTCAAAAAATGTCCTGTAAGCAAATGCTTTGGCTCTTTTTTCCATAACACTTGGAACTTTAAATATCTGACATTATTTTACTATATAATGTTCAATAAACCACTGTAAGAACTGTTTGAAATGAAGAAAAACCAAAAAGCGAAATTAGATTTTAGAGTTTTAGTGAAAATAAAAAAGGGTATATACACAGAAACTACAGATTTTGCATCATAATTTTACAATTTTAACAGTTTAGAACATTTTCATCAATTTTTGTTTCCTTTTTCTCTTGCTAATACAAAAATACAGGCCAATAATTCAAAATATATTCAGGCGTTTTTTTCCCTGCCTGCATTTCTCCTCATATGTCAGAGTCCTGATGGTTTATTGAGAGGGGTCTGGACACCAGGGCTTCTTTTTAGGATGAACCTTGGTTGTTCAGGGACTAAAGGATGATCAGACTCTGCCTCAGTCTTCCACCTGGAATGATGAGGTGAAGGGTTTTGGTCCCTGGCAGCATCACCAGAACCCCCAGCATCCCCACAGCCTCTTCCAGTCTGGACCAACTCTGAGTCTGCATCCACCTCTAGTTCTCCCTTAGAAGACCATCTGCTCCTCAGAAGACTCTAAAAGTAGAGGATACATTGTCAGCAGGTCTCAAACCCACAGTATTTATTACAGAAAAGACATGTGAACTATGCAGGCAGTTTGTAGTCAGAATGTGGTTTACTGCACTAAAAAGTGACATCAGTGCACAAAACAGGACATTTAGACATAAAAAGTACAAATGTATGTACTTTGTACTAATTTACTTACTTGGTACACAGTTTTAAAAATGTCAAAACATAATGAAAGTATCAAAACTACATATTTTTTACATACCAGCTTCATTTATCCTTATATTCAATTCAAAACATTCAATCGGTCAAACCTTACCTTTTTCACTGGAAATCGCTGCTTCAGCTTCTGTTTTGAGCTCAAACCAATCCAGGAAACTCTTTGGTGGATTTATAACCTGGAGAGGTCTTCTTTTTGACAGAATTTGCTGTGTTTTTCTCCATTTCTGTCGCTGATTTCCTCCTCCTCAGCTGCAGCGTTCGTGTGTGTGTGAGACGGGGACAAAGGGACTGATTCGCGGGCCTACCAACAGCGCGGAAATGAAATTACCGTAATAACACTAATTTGACCTGAAAGCGCAACTTCTCTTCTTTCTAAAACCGTTTGAATTTTTCGGATAGCGCAAACGGTCGCGGAGTTACGGTAATGGAAAGAAGGCATGTCAGAATCGTGTCGGCGGCGACACACTCGGTTTTAAAGGGTTAAACAACAGTTTGCGAGGACTACTTTAAAACAGCATTGCATTTCAATGTATGGAGTTAAATTATGGAATTCATTACAGAATGAGTTGAAGTTGTGTTTAAATATTTTTCAATTTAAGAGGTTGTATAAAAATAGAACATTCCAACGGTATAAACTTGCTGATTAATAGAAATTGTAAAAAGGTGAATATATAATATTAGTACTTAATATATTGATTGTTTGGGGGGTTATTGAATGGCAGTCTATTTGGAATATTTGTGTTGTGTAAAAGAAAGGGGCAGGTA
>SSNR01000055.1:2391342-2431077 GCA_006937965.1 Callopanchax toddi | reverse complement strand
GCTGCATCTCCATATATGGAGTTAAATGATGGAATTCATTACTGAATGAGTTCAAGTTGTGTTTAGATATTTTTCAATTTAAGAGGTTGTATAAAAATAAAACATTTCAAAGGTATAAACTTGCTGATTAATAGAAATTGTAAAAAGGTGAATATATAATATTAGTACTTAATATATTGATTGTTTGGGGGGTTATTGAATGGCAGTCTATTTGGAATATTTGTGTTGTGTAAAAGAAAGGGGCAGGTATTATAAGATTTTCTTCTTCCTGCTCCTTTTCAATCGTGGTTGTGACGAAAGAAGTGTTCTTTCTTTCTTTCTTTTTGTATCGTTTGTTTGGATGTGTGCACAGCCATGTGCGAAATAAAAAAAATAAATGAAATTATTATGAAATAACATGTCATAATTATAAAATAGAGGATATTTTAATCAAATAGGTAGAAATTGTCTTCAGCATGATTCTATAGTCCTTAATGTTAAAAAAAACTAATATAAATAAAAATAAATAAGGGCCTATGTGCCTTCATTTTTTGCAACCCTTAGTTTTAGCCCCCATTTTCCAATTTAAAATATGTAGATAAAAGCTGTTTTGTTTGTTTGTTTGTTTGTTTGTTTGTTTGTTTGTTTTTGAGAAAACTTAAATTAAAAATAAATCAATTCTGTACCATCTGGCTGATACCGGAAATGATAAAGAAACATTAGGCCAAGGTGTTGAAGACTTTGTTCAGTTAGCTAATGGAAAAATAATTTGCACTCTTCAAACTGAGTCAGATTGTTCATTTTTATTGTAATACCCATGTTGTTTATTTGCTGACCTGTTTAAAATGACATTCTTTGTTATACTGTGAACAAGATCTCTATGCCTCATTGTACAATGTAATCAGAAATACAGGCCAATGAATGCTACACCTTGTAGATTCTGAGCAATCCAGGATAACTGTAAACTTAAAATCTTTAAATTATAAGTCTGCATTTCTATAACAAGAAGAAAGTTTTTTTATGCTGTGTTCTTCTTTTAGAAATAAGTAAATAAGTCGCTTTGACTTCATAGGTTCACAGTATTGTTTTATATTGAAAGTCTGTACCGGAAGTCCTTTCTTTGTTGTAGTTCATTGACTCACCAGACCAGCAGGAACTGTTTATTACTAAACCCAACAGGCAAGTCAGCACAGAACGATTCCTTGAGTCTACACGTTGTGACTTAAGCGGGGAAATTTTCGTCTAGACTCTTATCATTTAGGAATTTTCTTCTGGGTTTATTTTTGTTCTCAACACATGTGTGTACTTTTTGGGCTAAAAGGCTAACTTTGATAGATGAACTGAGCGGCAATGGGTTTTGAACCGGATGGTAAAACGTTCTTTCGTCCAAACCGATGCTTCTCAGCTGGATAGACAAAAAGAAACAAACAAAAAACAGGTTTACTGTGAAAAACATTCCATCAGCGTGCCAAGAATCTACAGGGAAATCCAAAAGGTAGCAGTTCTTTTAATTTTTTACTCGAATTGTTGTTTTTGTGGCAGTTTAGCTTAAACTTGCCATTTTTACCGGCAGGTAAGCTAGCTGTGACTTATATTTAAGCTTTTGCTAGCATCATTTTTCTTGCAAACTCGTTTTGAGTACATTCTAAATCTCAGTAGACCCTTGGCCTGTGTTAGGTTGCTGATGAAATAGGGGATTTGTGTTTTTAATATCCTGCTGCCTCTGTTTTACAGCTTGTTTGCACAGACTATCATTGTTTATGCCAGTATCAGCCATGGAGACCACTCAGGTGACCTTGATCATCAGGGAAGAAACATCCCCTGGTATGTCTAAGTTTAAACTCAGTTGGAAAACGGCTGGAAAAAAGACATAACATTTCACATATAATCATATTATTTTGAAACAAAGTGTATTCTTAAAATTATATTCTAATAGATCTTTGCACACATTTCAGCTAAAGATCTGAGGGGGGATAAGGGATATGTGATAGCGAACATTAATTTTCTACACACAGATATGAAAATGTAAGCCTTTTTGGTATTTTCTAGGTGAGGTGATTGCAGTTGTTGGTAGCTGTGAATCCCTGGGAAACTGGAGCTATCAAAAAGCTGTGACTTTACATCCCTTGGGTGATGATGGGTATGTGATACTTTAAAAATACTTGTGTTTTCCTTGTAAATCTGTAATGCACGTGTGGCATTTCTCTCTGTGAGATGATGTCTTTTGTAATGATTTTGCTATAAAAAGTTTTATTATTTGTTGCAGGCACACATGGACTGTAACACTTTCTGTACCCAGAGGGGTTGTTTCCAAGTATCGCTATTTTAAAGGCTTCTTTCTGGAGTCAAAGGTGAGTCCTTTTTCTTTTGTGTTAATATTTAATTTATCTAAATCACTGAATAATTTACTTTTCATTCTTTTACTTAAAATGCTGTAGATTCATCATCATTTGTTGTCAGTGAGATAATGATACTTATGTTTTTCTTGTAAACTGCTTTAAGTTAATTTCTGGCTCTTTAACCACTGTTGGATGTTTTATGACTGTGTGAACTAATTAATGTTTTGCAGCTCATTAGGCAGGAAAAGGGAAACTTTAATTTGTTTTGTTACTTTTTTTTAAATTAAAGTCACCACTAACTTGAACTCAACTTTTTTTTTCCCATTAAACTGGAGGATAAAGATTTATTTGTCACACTGGAACCTGAGTTAATTTCTTCCTATTCACACCTGGTATCACAAGTTCCCATCTCTAAGTTAGTCTGTTACTGCCCCAAGATCCACCGATATTTGATTGCTTAGGATTTATTATTTATAGATATTGAAAGCCAGATGTGGCACCTGAATCCTCAATTGAATGATAATGTTGTCCTCTTTGTCAGCAGTCAAAGAATTGCCTCAAAAGAAATGTAAAATTGAGGTAAACCACTAAAATCCGGAAGCACTGGTTGTATAGATACTAGAAAACCTTCATCTTTCTTTGTGTTTGTGGTCACTTGTACAGCAACAGTAAACAGGCTATCTGTACAGTGGGTGTGCTCTTTTGAATGTCTGTTACAAATCATTAAGTGTGGAGTTCTGTACAGCCTGCAGAGTTACCCTTTTACAGTTAGTGAAAAGGTTATTTATAACAGATCCTAAATGATGACATTTCAAGTGTCACTAAATGTGTCTCGAATTTCCTGGAAGCAGTCTCGTCAGCTTCTTACATGTCAGATTCCTGGGCACGATGTACATATTTATTTGCATTTGGAGCACTGGTCATTTGAGAAGCACCCTAACAGCATGAAGTGTCACGCTTAGAGCTGACTTGTGATCCAGTCAGCCGGGACACATGGCAATGCCAGGTGTGAACAGGAAGAGAGCTAGAGGTCAGTGCTTTGAAACATCCGTCACAGTCAGACTGTCCAGCTGGTTCATTTAAATCTGACACGTGTGCCTACTCGGAGCCTGCGCTAAGCCCTCTTTTGGTTTATTGAGTCAAATACCTTGGATCAATTTACCAGGACGTCAAAAGTGCAGATGTTTTCCAAAAGCATTTGAATGTGTTGTGAGAGTTTGTGGTGACTTTTTTGGTGACATTCTTATGTGTTCTGCTTATTTGGATGTTTTGTTTTACTAGGTCTGAATTAAAACTCATCAGTTTCTGTGTTTGACAGCTGCTGTGATGGGTTAAATAAACCAGCAGAACTTCTTTCTGTTTCTTACTTCCAGTTTTTACAAAAGCTGGGTCAGCAGGGGAGTTTTTGCCTAATTTTAGAAGCAGTGTTGCTAAAGCTAATGAGATCACGATAACAAGATGGCAACTCGGCATCTAACTAGAGAAATGTCATTAGTTTTTGGGGTTTTTTTTCTAGATTTTTCTTTCAGTTTTTTTAATCCCTTCACTAACAAATCCACTTTTCAGATTTCAACCCATGGTGGCTGACTTCTAGCTGGGAGGTTGGTGATTATACCAGCTCTAATTCCTTTTTTCTCCCCCCCAATCCTCTGGTCCAGGAGCATCTTTGAGACCAGTTTGAACAGTAGTTCATTGTATCTGATTTGAAAAGAACAAAAGCCTAACATTGTACCCAACATTGGAATTGCAGAGTGCAGGTGGCCCCTGTCAAGTGATAGTCAATATGTGGGAGACCCATCAACAACCCCGCTCGATGAGCCCCACAGGTATAAACCCACGATAAATGGTTCACACTCAAACCTCCCGTTCCCTGTTCTAGCTTCACTGACTGAGGAATATATTTAAATGTATAAAGAACTTCAGTTCTTTACTACTGTATTTAATGTAGTAGTAGCCTTTGTAGCTCCCTGTTTTTTCTGCCTCTTTTATTTTGAAAATCACTTACTGGATTGATCCATAGCCACAAAGGAAACACTGCTGTAGAGCTTGTTATTATAGAGCTCTATATTTAGCAGGCCATTGTGTTTCCTTATTCAAACGAAGCCAGATAATAGCTGCAGCCCAGTCCACACCCTGCTTGATGTATTTTATGATCACACCTTATCTTTGTTTTTGTTACTTACTCTTGTATTTTCTATTGCAATAAGACCCAGCTAAAATATCCCAGTGGGAGTTTAACCCTTTAGTTAATCTTTCTTAAACTCTGAAGTTAATGTTTATGCAACTTTTTTTTTTAAAGTGGAGGCAGGTCAAATCCAGAGCTAACCCGTTGTGGGTGTGAAATCATATCTTTTTTAAACACAGTGGGTTGTTTTTAACAACTGGAAATGCTCTGATTTGACTTGACTTCAACTTGTGTTATTGCAAATATTTAATCACACACCTGATGTTCCTTTCTTTAATTGCAGAAGCACATCAGGATATTGACAATGGACAATTTGGAATTCACAGTAAGTTGGAAACACTTAAAATGCTTTTAAAACATCCAATAAATTTCCCACAAAGTAGCTGCAATTATTTAAAAGATAGGAAATGTTGCAGCACTGTAAGGACTACTGATTCAATACAAATAATAACAAGAACTGAAAGCAGTTATGATGAGGTCCAATCCTGTTCCTGCCTTTGTAGCATCTGTATGATCAGCATTCCTGAAACCAAGGCTCAACCTGATGGCGTGCCGTCCTCTTTTCTCTACAGATGGGGTGAAATGTGTTGACTCAGGGTGGCTGACATGCCAAACAGACATTCGCCTCCGTTTGCACTATTCCAAGAGGCCCCCAGTGTCCATCACCAAGAAGAAATTCAAGAAATCTCGCTTCAGGTACGAAATCTAAATTTAACATCTAGAGAAAGTTACAGTTCTACTGATACCTGATCAACCTGTAACGTTAGTTTACCAGAAGTTCTGTGTAAAGTAAGTACGTACAGTAAAGTTTATTAACTTTGTAGAATCAAGCTTACACTGGAGGGCTTTGAAGAAGAGGAGGAGGAGGAAGATGATGAGCTCAGCCCTTCATCTTTGCACAAGATGACCCCCACTCTAGGGATGAGTATGATCACAGCTAACGGCTACAAGTCACGCCACTCTCAGCCGGAGTGTGGCTACGCTCTGGAGCCCTCCCAGTGGACCGAGTACAGTATCCACACCATGGACCCAGACAACCTGGAGCTCACCTTTGAGTTCTTTGAGGTGACCCTTCCACTGACAAATGTGTACCAAAAAAATAAACATTTAGTCACATTTCTAGATCTGCCTGTGGAGTTATCGTCGTGTAATCCTGATTTCGATTACAGGAGGATCTGAGTGAGCATGTAGTCCAGGGGGACATCCATCCTGGCCACGTGGGGACAGCCTGCCTCCTCTCCTCTTCACTTTTTGAGAGCGAGAAGGACACAGGAGTGGTCACACTTCCCATAATGGGACGAAACTCCAGGCAGACGATTGGGAAAGTGAGAGGTCAGCATTTGCATGTTCTTTTAAAAAAGATTTCTATTTGCCAGCTTGTGTTCAACCATATTTATGACGTTGTTGTTGTGTTTTTAGTGGACTACATGGTGATCCGCCCCATCCAGGGGATCCAGTGTGACATGAGCTCATCGTACACAAAGCACTGGAAGAAAAGGAGTACGGTGGATGTGGGTCACAGAGGAGCAGGAAGCACACACGCTGCCAAGTGAGTTCTAATCTAAACCTGAGTGCCGTCCACTTTTAAGCTGTGTTTACTTACTGATTTGTAATTTACAGACATTACAAAGTGCGAGAAAACACAATAACCTCATTCAAAAGTGCTGCGAAGCATGTAAGTCGCATAGATGATCATGTGAATGTTCCATCCTGCATGAAGCCTTTCTAAACATCTTTATGAACCTGCAGGGTGCAGCTTTTGTAGAGTTTGACGTTCACCTCTCCAAGGATTCTGTGCCGATTGTATACCATGATCTGACTTGCTGCATATCCACCAAAAAGGTAATCTATAGCCCTGTTGTTTCTCACTCTCGCCTCCCATGACGTGTTTTACACTTGTAATTGTGTTTATTGACAGAAAAAGGACGACAAGCTGGAGCTTATTGAGGTCCCAGTCAAAGATCTGACATTTGATCAGCTGCAGCTTTTAAAGGTTTGATATTTAAACCTGTCAGGGTTGTGCAATATCAGGTGAAATGTGACTATTGTGCCATTGTTCTGCTGTTTGTTTACTGATAAATTGTTAAGCTGAATATCTAACTCAAACTGATATCTGGCTAAACTTTGTACAGCTGGAGAAGTTAAAATTAAAGGGAAAAGACTTCTTGCCTGTTTTAACTGGTTTTAGTTAGTAAGTATAAGGAATGCATGATAACATGATGAAATTATGTCGAATAGAAAGATAATTCAACTAATCACAGGAGGTAGTTCGACTCACACTGTAACTGAATCGGAGTCATTTCTACATGTAAATCTATCCAGTACAACACTGTTCTGTAAAATTATCTGATCCTTCCCAAATACCAGCAAAAAAAGCTTCCTCATAAATCTGTATCATAAATTATAAATCTGTTGCTTTAAACAGCAAACGACTCTACATTAACACACAGTTGTGTCATATTAAGAATGTTGTAATATCTCATTCTCAGAAGTGTTCATAGGCCCATGTGTACATCAACTGACTGGTGATTTTCAGGAAGTGAAAAGTACTACTGTCATAAAATGACCACTAGTAATGTTCTTGCTCATCATAAATTTTAACGAATATACACTTCCACCTAGAGATTTTAAGAATATGTTGAGCATTTTATTTGTTGAAGTTAATATTATAGTCAATAACTTTTGATCTGTTTGTTGTTCAGTTGGCCCATGTTACAGCAATGAAAGGAAGTGATCACAAAGGTGAGAACTGCTCGTTTTCTCTTCGTCTCTCAGCCCTTCCTGTTTGGACTTTGAATACAAGATTTAAGTGGCTTAGTTTAAAAAATGCTGTTAATTGTTTTCTTGCCTGGCCTATATGTTCTGTTTCACAACACGGTTTTGCTTGTTGTTTATTTAGTCCTAATCAGACATTGCTTTGTTTATTTCATCCTAAATCTCAGAGAAGTGAAAATGGGTGTGTTGTGTAATTAGATCAGTTTGTGTAACAGTGATGAAAACTCCTCATATGTGTTTGTTTTGCAGATCTGGAGGATGAAGATGAAGTTGATGAACATCAGCCATTCCCCTCACTGCCACAGGTAAAAATGAATATTATGATTATTGATTATTTGTTCATCCTCTTGTTCTACTTTTTAATTTCATGACATCGCTTTGCATCTCTTAAGATTTTCCAAGCTGTTCCTGAACACGTTGGCTTCAACATTGAGCTCAAATGGATCAGTCAGATGAAGGTGAGGATTCTGAGGCAGAATCTTTAAAATATATCATTTATTTAGTGCTGATGTTTGCATTGCTTTGTAATTCCAGGACGGATCATGGGATGGAAACTTATCCACCTACTTCAACATGAACACCTTCCTCGACATTGTTCTTGGCTGTGTTCTGCAGAAAGGTGGAAAAAGACGCATTATCTTCTCATGTTTCGACCCAGATATCTGCACAATGTAAGAGCAAAAGAATGAAAGAAAGTCCCTTTTAAAGGTCAGACAGTTGATTTCTAGTCAGTGTAACTGAATGCATTAGAAAGCATCTCTCTTAACTGGAGCGATTCAGTAAATTCTTTAGTCTATCGATGTTATCTCTGCAGGATTTAATTAAAACCGGGTGCTCCTTTGCAGCTCGTGACAGATTTCTGTGTAATTGTCCTTCAGGGTGCGTCACAAGCAGAACAAGTACCCCATCCTCTTCCTGACTCAGGGAATCTCAACGAAGTATCCTGAGCTGATGGACATTCGCTGTCAGACCACTCAAATTGCTGTCAGTTTCGCTCAAAGCGAAAACATTCTGGTAAGTTTGTTTTATATCCTGGAATTGTGCACACACAAACATTTCTTTTGTTGTTCTTATTTGCTAACCCTGATCTTTTGCTCTTCCAGGGAATCAGCGCTCACACCGAGGAGCTGCTGAAGCACCTGAACTACATTGGGGAAGCTCAGTCTAAAGGACTGGTGGTGTTCAGCTGGGGGGATGACAACAACGACCACGACACCAGGAGGAACCTGAGGGAGCAGGGAATTGACGGGCTCATATATGATAGGTACATCGATCCACATGCTGTAAACACAAACAATGTGCCATGGAGCGAGTGTCAAAGTTCACTGAAGGCGGGAGGAATGACTTCCTGTTGCATCTTGTCTTTATTTTAGTAGCTTCAGGCTACAGTTTGAGCCAGCGGGTTGTTTATTCATTGCTGTGGAATAAAACACGCCCTCCATGTGTTTATTATTGATAGATTTCTGCCTCATGTCTGTCATTTTATATGATGAAAGTTGTTTTCTTTTTAAACGCTTTATTTTCATTGGGTTTGTTCTTTTTACAATTGTGTAAACCATACTGAGGAAAGACGCATAAATAAAAAATAAGAAGAATAAATAAGACGAATTACAGGTTCAGGATCAGTGAGACCTAGAGTCTACAAAGTCACAGAGTTCAGATGGTATTTATTTACACATGCAGGACATTAACCCTTCAGATGATCAAAATACTTTTTATAAGAAAAAAAAATCTCTTTACGTCTACATATCTGGTAATTTTACAGCATTTTAATTAAACTTGTGCACCGTGAAACATGTATTTTGTGTTTTTACAGACCTCGTGCACGTCTCCTTGCTCCTAGCATGGAACATGATACTGTCTGTACTTTGCATTTTAGTTGCACCAACACACTGGACTTTTCTCATCCAGTATTTCTTCGATCAGGTTAATTATTTACCCCTAAAGGAAATTATTTTAAGATGAAACAAATTCGTGCAGCAGGTTTTTGTTGTGGTGAATTTAAAAATTCTTCATATTCAGTTGGTTTATATCCTTTTAGAAGCTCGTGTTTACTGCGATTTGTTTTCTCCCGACGCCTTTAAAAGTTTAAAAACCACTTGGATGAGCACTATGTGGGAGTTTTTTTTCTTTAGTGGAGGATGAATCCATTTGCCAAGTAGCCAGTGTGTGTTAGCTCTTCTCATGATGTGTAAAACGCAGGTTGTTTATCAGTTAGTTTTCCAGGCATTAGTGTTGCGTAATCTGGCTCTGGCAGGCATGGGAATCATTTGGCACCCGTTTCTACTTTGGATAAAAAGGCCTGATTGTTTATTGACTAGTCTGTGTGAAACGAATGTGCACAGCTATGTAAAGTCTGTTATGATTGGAGTTAAGTAGATTCCTCTGGGCTCAGTAAAACCGTGTGGTCAGCAGGACCTGTTTGTTCAGCCGTTTCACTTCTGTATGTCTCCATACGTTGACATTTGCTCTGCGTTTATGTCTGCACTTTGGCCAGACTTTCCGCAGAGCGTAAAGCATGTAAAACCACGTTGTTGTTATAACTGTGCCCCTCTTTTTTTTTTTTTTTTACAGAATTTGTGAAAACACGGTGCCGTATTTTGACTCAAGTTCTTCAGGTCCCTGTAATTTCTCTGTAGTTCCTGTGTTTCGTTAACACTTTACACCCCTGGCTTTTTAATTTTGGTTTCCCTACGCAGATTCTCGCTGAATGAATCTTACTCATCAACGCTGCAGGAACACAATAATGTTCCTAGACAATGATACATGAGGCGCTTGACTTATCATGCTATTTGTGGACATTTTAGCGTTCTGGACTGAGTTTGTGATGGTCACTTGATTAAGTCAACTGCCATGGTTATCATTTTTTAAGCTGGTTTCTTTATTAGATAGCTAGGCCACTTCCCGTTTTTGTTGCGTCTTTGCACTGATTTGCTTTAAACTTCCTCCTTATTTTTTTAAATGCTTGCTATGGTGATTTATTTAAAATTGAATCTTGAAGCAAAGTTAGAACAAAGAGCGAATGGCTTTTAAATGCATGGGACTGTGACATGATGAATGAAATATGTTCAACTGCTAGTTTTCACCAGATTCGCTGCATGAGTCAATGCCTGGCTCTGATCTAAGATGCGTTTATATCAAAACTTGTGCAGCTTTTCTGTATTTTTGCTGGACATCACAGCATATTGTTCATGGTCTTTTAAAATGCACACATCTTTAAGCACCTGTGGATGACATGCCTGTATTGTTGTGACAGCAGTCTTGTTCCTGTGAGGGTGATGATGGCACTGGATCCTCTTCAAACCCATATTCAGAATCTTTAGAGCTTCTTTTCCTCTAAAAAAAAAATCATAAATCAGTTGTTTTTTATGGTTCCATTTATTGATAAGAACACACAAAAATGTTTTTTCCACTTCATGTGGCAGAAGGTGTAATATAATGCTTTTCATGCACCATTTAACATGCTTCTGTTGCAGGTTGTAAAAAAAACAAACCACCCCAACTGATTCACTCAGTTTAAAGTAAACATGCTCATCCAGTTATGACAGTGTGACGAAGCTTTCAGAAATCTAGTTAAAAGTTCAGGGTTCTTACCGGTGCTTGAAATCCTTCAAAATGCTTGGAATTTTAACGATGTTTTCGTGCTTGGATTTCTAAAAAAAAACAAAGTGCTTGAATTTGTGAAATTGTTTTTAAGCATAGTTAGGTTTACAAAAACGAAAAAAGAGGCGATTGTTTTGAGCAGAATGGTTTTTGTAATGAGTTTTTCCTAAAGCACATTTTAATTTAAAAATGAGAAATATGAGACAAATACCTTTTTTTTTTTAAAGTCTGAACACAAAATTCCTTTAAATGCTTACAATGCATTTTTTTAATGATATTGTATTTTTTTTGCACTTTTTTAAAAGTGTGTGTGCTTTTGTGTATGTGTAAATCATATAAGGTGCTGGAAAACTTTTAAAAATGCTTGAAAAGTACTTGATTTTAGCAAAGGTGTGAGAACCCTGAACGTTTTTAGAACCTTCTTCACTCGGGCAGAATGGCAGCCAGTGCAATCATTCCTTTACATGTTGAAACCTGATGGTGCATGAGATATAATAACTTCTCTACTAGAAACTGGATTTAGTTTATGTTAGAATTCTTTTGTGAAACTCATAACTTTAAAGAAACATACTGAATCTATAAGTCAGAATTGGGGTCTTTTTTGTATTAATTTCAAGTATTACCTCAGTAGATGCTGATGTAAGAATGCAAATGTTTGGTTTTTCACTAAATGATTATCATCAAAGGTCAATATTTAATGAAAGGTGTTTTATTTTATTCTGACTCGAACTTGTTTTCTTCTTCTTTAGTATTTGCGAGGCCCAAGGAGAGCAGCCAAACATCTTCCAGGTAGAGGAGCAACACACCCTGCAGGAAGTTATCACAGAGGAGACCTTAAAGAGTTCTTCTTGCTCCTGCTACTCCATCCCCTGCTCCATGGTACCCTGCGTCGTCTCCAAGGTCCGCGTTGGAAGTGCCGAATCTGATTCGGGCCTCAGCTCTTCTTAAAAAGAATTCAAATCCCTCAGCATCTACCTTTCTGTCTAGCCTTTTGCACACTGAAATTGACCATGGTAGGGTTTGCATGATTAAATGAAAGCGTGTACTTGCTCAGAAAAAGACCAAAAAAAAAATATATATATATATATTTTAGGTTGATCAGGAGTTCTTCCCTTTTGTGGTCACAGAAGTAAAACATAGACCATCTCCACTCTTTTTAGGGTGGATTTTATTTAAATCTTCTGTTCTCACAAAGGTTTTCTTATTTATACTTTTTATTCATAGTTGGACGTTTAGTCAAAGACGTAAAATAAGCCATACATTCTTTTTACCCTACACAAAACACACAGAACTGGTAATTAAAGGTCACAAAATGCTGTTAAATTGGGAGATTACTCTTTAGAATGTAGGTTTATGAGCCCAATCAAAGTATAACTTGATGCATGTTGATATTTTACAGGTGTAACAGTTTAAAAACTTTAAAATGTATATCATCATTACAGGATTACACTTTATTTCTGATTTTATTTATGCACATGTAGCCATTTTTTGTTACTTGATTGCCTCGAGTACCAATCTGACGCTGTTTCCTGTGAATCAGTGAATTGCTGGGTAAGATTTGCTTTCTACAAACGGCACGTGCAAACTAGACAACGGTGCAGGTTATCGCTTTTTGTTGGACCGACTTGACGCACTTTTAACTTCTGAATGATTCACTTCCTCCTAATGAGGAGGTTTAGTTAAATGCACTTGCTCCAGCCTTTCTTAACTTTGAGCTGTTGTTTATTGGCTTTGATATTTTACACAGTTCATACTGTCTGTACTGTAAAATGTAGCTTACGTGTACTTGATTTGAGGATAAGCAGGGGAATGTTTTATTTGTGATTGTGCAGATGCAAACCACAGCCTTAAAGGGGAATTTTAACTATTTGGTTTTTATGTTTTTGTGCTTCTGGCTTTTTCCTCCAACACGAGCAGCAGCTCACTCTTCGTCAATGACAGAAGACTTGGGTGGAGTTGTTTATGCAACTTTCACCTCCTTTTAAATCCATTTCCTTTCTCAACACCAGTACTGACTGGTGCAAACTACACATGAATTCAGCTGTAAAAATCGAACAATCTAAACCAAAATCTAAAGATTGTTGCATGTGTGCTTTGTATATATGGACAACTTGGTGTAGTGTGTGTGTACTAACACTTGAATTGTAAATAAAAGTTACTCATATTTACTCATTTTGTATTCTTTGTTTCATTACAAGCGTATATCTTAAAGGTTTGATTTGACTTTGAATATGAACTTGCTTGTGTGATTATTTTTTATTAGCCTTCTGAAATGATTGTTCTGTAACTTGGTCACATCTACTACTTTATTATGAGTTTCACTACTCACAAAAACTTAGGGATGTTTCGTTTCCTGGTGGGATTTATGGAAAACGTAACTGACATTTATGTAAAAGCATGGCGATTTCCTCATCTTAGACAACTTATTGACACAAAAGCCAACAACACTGGTCGGGTTACCCCAACAAAAAATAGCAATGTCACAATAACTGGTCATGTGACCTTGACAGTGATGTTTCATGCTTTTCAAAAGTCAACTTTTTGTCTGCTGAGGTATGGCATCCCACTCTTCTCGAGGTTCTGGGGTTCAGATTTACCAGCAGCCTCCACATGGAGACTCAGCTGATCCTATTGGTTTTCCATGGGAATCAGGTCTGGAGAAAGTGCAGGTCAATCTGCGGTGCCCCAGTCTCTAGCAACTGTTTCCTAATAATATGACCTTGATGAACTGGAGCATTGTCGTCCATGAAGATGAAATCAGGCCTGTGTTGTTCATGCATTGGATCAATGACTGGAATATTGATGCTCCATCATTATTGACAACCATCATTTCTCAGCGTGAATCAACAGTGAACACCACTGAGGTCCACTGGTCTCCGTGTCCAGTATAAATGCTCCCTGGTCCATGCAAGATGATGACACCTATGCCTGGTGGTGTTTCCAATGGTCTGATGTGACACTTGGGAGCCCCTCACCTCTCTTAAATGTGCTTGAAGTTGTGTGCCATTCATCATCTGATTCTGCAGGACACTGTTCAATGAAGCAGTCATCAGTGTGGGATGTGGCCAAAAGACATCCACTTCTGTTACATTTCCAGTATCTCTGTTGCAACCTGCTATGACTCTTGGCTCAGCTGACAATTCCCTCTGAGAACATCCTGTTTGAAGCCTCACAGCGGCTAGGTACTAGGTGTGGTCTTGGTCTCATGATGTCAAATGTGTACAGCATGAGGACGACTGTTTAAATCCCAGTTCTAATGGAACCAGGCAATGTGTTTGTGAAGAACACGTTATCAACTCAAATCTTCAGTTTACAGAGGGCTATAAACAGCCTCCAGTAATTAAACCACTACTGCTTACTAAGGAACTGATATGAAATCTGATTACTGCAGTCATCAGATCATTTAAACAGCTGTGTTGCCAAAAAAAGGAAGAAAATACTGCAGTTTACACCCTAAATGGATGGAATGTTTCTCATTGTCTTGGAATGAAGGTTTTCTGTCAGAACTGATCACTAAAATGACAAATTCAATTATAATAATTATTTATCCTTTCAGCCAACAGTATTGTTTAACCAAGATATAGCGTTAACTGAAAATCCAAAGACAGTAGAGACAAACAAGTTCTCAAGTCTGTTCTGCAAGAATTTATGACCTGACAGAGAGCTACCCAAGGAGTGGGTGGATGGATGGACTGATCTCACTCCATAAAGGTGAAGATCATTAAGAGATGTGCCAGAAATTTTACTGCACATCAGAACTTATTGTCAAGCTGCAACCCACATATTCAAGAAAAATTCTGTTTACCTAGAAAACATAAAAGATACAAAGGGATCAATTTGGCAATTTACACAATCTGGCTCTCAGCCATGAGTTAATGATTAACGAGAGTCAATAACTGTTGGGATCACTGAGGATAACAGGGTTCATGTCATCCGATTGTCTGGATGGTAGCAACCTGAACTTTGAGAGTTTTATCATCACTAATCAGTTATTTTATTTACAGCATCCTGCGCTGCATGCAAGTCCATCTGCAGGGGGTGAGATGGATTAAGATTGGATCAGAAGCACCAACACATCACTTATGTTTGATATTAAACAGGTTCTTGTTAATGACAGTGACACATTTTGCCCTTCTGAATCAGAACGTGATGCATTTATTTCCTCTTGCCTCCTCCTCCTTCCTCAAAAAAGCTCAATCAGCAGCTGGAAAATGCATGTTTGCAGTTCAGGTAATGAACAGAACATGAGCTGTCCATTTCAAACTCAAATAACTGTTGGACTTCATCAGAGGTATGACCAACATGCTCACTAATAGGAAGGTTTTGTTTCCTCAAAATGAAACTAAGAGCCAACAATATATTTTACCTACATTTTGAAACTGATACCTACAGGGAGTGTTGTGACATTTTATAAAATGTGTAAGAATGTCAAAGAGGACAGGCTTGAAATCAGCCCTTAATCTGTCACACAAGTTTTTAAAACCATGAACAAGAGGAAAAGGACAGATCCAGACAACATGTCCTTATTAAAACATTTGCAGAGGAGCTCTCAGCAGTTCAGCATCAACCTTAGCTTTAGATACACACTCTGAGCTCTGGAATACAACTGCCTATTAAGGATTTATGTCACTGCCTTGTGTAGATGTATGTATGTGGATTTGTTGGAAATCAGTCATGTAGATTTTGCATATTTGATACATTTTGTTTTTGCATGTTTTTATTTATTGCCCTTCATTTCCAATACAAATTTCTCACGTTGGAGACAAAAATGGAAACATTAAAATTTAATTTAAAATTTCTTAATTCTTCTAAATTCAGTTTATTACTTTGTGATCTAAACTGTATTTCTCACAAATTAATATTAAGGTAAAAAAAAATTCAAATATATTTTCTGATTATTATTTTTAATGATACTCTATCTTCTTCCTTCCTTTCATTGGGGTGTTATAGTACGTATTTGTTTATACTTTTATTGTCTCGTCAGCAAGCAGAAGATAGAAACATTTGACAAAAACACGTTGTTTTAGCGCCCTCTAGTGGAATAAAAAGTAACGTGCACTGTATGTGCTGCTTATTTAGAATGCCGACATTTTTATTTATTAATTTTTCTTTTCTGCTGTATGTGGAGTTCATTTATACTGTAATTTAAATTATAAACGTAAAAAATTCGAATAATAAATACATTTTTGCTAAATTTTGTGTTAACGCTAGCTAGCAAAAAAAGCGTTTCTTTGTCCACTGGGAGATGTAGTCTTTATTACACTGGGACCAACTTTAGTTTGCGTCGTTAAGCACTCAATTTCCCACAATGCTACGGTGTCCTCCTAAGCCACAAGCTGGTTGGGTTACGCCTACGTTAAATCAACTGTAATCCGTACTGTACACAAGTGATTCTTCTGCGGGTATTTTGTCTTCAACTAGAAGTTTGTCCCAAATAACACAAAAGAAATGGATAACTCTGGTAAAGAGAAGGAAGCGATTCAGCTAATGGCCGACGCTGACAAAAAAGTCAAGTCTTCCGGCTCTTTTTTGGGAGGAATGTTTGGAGGGTAAGAAGACAGCACTGCACCAAAGAACAACAGCTAGACACCGTCAAGTGTCAGCAGCAAAAAAGTTGGCTCGAAGCCCATTTTTACACAACATTCAGACTGAAGACGCAGCACAAATATTGTAGAAGTGTTTTTAAAAATAACACACCGTGACATTAACATATCTTGTAAGTCAGTTAGCTGTTTTTCATTATGGTAAACAAGCATACTATGGCTTTTTATGCTAGATTTGAAACCTATTTAGGGTTATATATCTACTTTATCTTTACTTTAATTGTTCTCTCTAGTTTCTAACAGCTTTTTTTGTTATGCCTGTTTGCATATCCAGTACAAATTGAATCATTTATTTTTGATTTGTGCAGCTGATTTCATTTTTAATGATCAAAATTAAGTATTTCAATCAAAGCTCACACATTTTAATGAAAAACATGTTGGTGTGAAAACTCCATCACATGTCTGATGTAATCCTGTCATAATCTCCAGACCTGTGGTTCTGAATTAATTGCTTTAACTACATCCCCTTTAATCCCTAAAACATTTAGATAAAATCGTTTTTAGAGATAAACCTGTAAAGTTGGCAGAGCTTGTTCTTTGTGACTCAGTCACTCTGTCTGGATTTCTGCAACAGAGGACTCCCAGATGTTACTGCAGTTCTCATCCATCATAAATACTGACATACGTCACATTGGTCACTCAATGATTTGCCAACGCTGATGCAAGTCTCAGGTTTGATTTAATTTGATAAACTATTATTATAGAGACCACAACCACAGACCTCTTCCTGTCATGGAGGTCTGGAGATTTAAATGATCCAAATTTGCAAACTGAGGATTGAATCTTTTATACATTAAACTCTTTATTAGCTATGGTCATAATATGTAGGACTGATTAATAAACATCACTACATTGAAATGTAGTAATAATTTACATGTAATTTACTTGTTTTTTTTTTTTTTTGTATTATTCTAGAGGACATCACAAAGTGGAGGAGGCATGTGAGATGTACTGCAGAGCTGCCAACATGTTCAAGATGGCCAAGAACTGGAGTGGTACGTAGATGTACAACTTTGCAATTTCTGCAAAGGTTTTGCAAAAACAAGCTAACAGTTTTGCAAGTAAACATATGCATAAATGAGTGTATATTGAATCCACAGTATTTGCCTGAAAATTTCTACTTTTTTACCTCTCTATTTTCTTCAGCTGCTGGAAGTGCATTTTGCAAGGCCGCCCGTCTCCATATGCAGCTGCAGAACAAACACGACTGTGCCACCAGTTTCATCGATGCGGGAAATGCCTACAAGAAATCTGATCCTAATGGTAAGAATATGTGGCTGTTAAAAAAGGTTATAAGTCACCCTTTTAGAACTTTTCTTACCATACATATGAAAACTAGTACAAATGCTGTATAAATGAATAAAATATTGCATGCATCTCTGTCTAGCTAAACATGATTAAAATATATGACACTATTATATTTCATAAAAACAAATAACTTTTAATTTTATGTTATGGAAATGTGGACAATTAAAAATGTCCACTGAGTCAAACTTTTTAAAATTTTTAATTGATGTTATTTTAAATTATTTAATCACACATGCAGAAATCAAAGCACTTTAAGACGAGTCCAATCAAATACCGTTGCAATGACATTGTTGTGTCATACATGGTTGCATGAACCGTTGTACATTTTATGAATTTTAATGTTATTCTTTGCCATGGTTAACAGTGTATGCTGGGCAAAAAACCTTTCTGCTTTTGTTTTTCCCTTTTTGTGAGAAACAGCAGGATACAGAATGCTGTTTTGAAGTTATTGATAGTTTATCTATTTTTCTGCAAAGAACAAAAAAGATCTAAAACAGTAACAGAAAGCACTCAAAGTAGATTTAGAGTAGCCAGTTAAATGAAACGTGAAATATTGGTCGATCGATTAACTTTTAGGAATGAATCAAACTTGTAAAAGTAGGCATTTGTTTGCAACTCTTACTTGACAGTTCTAAAATATTAATTGTATCCTGTCAACTTCTTGGTAATTTATTGGTGTTTTGGAGGTTGTTGTGTATTTGCATGACCCATTTTCTACTAAGATTATTGATAGTATACTCTATTTGACTGGTATACTTCAAAATTCAATTTTCAGCTGTTAATGATAAAAGCATCCTTTGCAGTTCATATGCTGTTGTTTAAAACTACCTTAAACTAAAGTTCTTTAGAAGATACTCTAAGCTTTTCTGTGACGTTTTTCCAACTATGATGCAATATGTTGTCTAATTGTTCCCTCCTCTTTTCTTTATGCTGCTAAAAGAGGCAATCAAGTGTTTAAATGCTGCCATCGATATTTACACAGACATGGTAAGATGCACTTAGAATGTGTTCTGATCTGCAGCAGTCAATCTGCCCGTCGTTCTTTTTGTTTGATACATAGATCCCTGGTTATGACTTGTTCTGTGCTTTCCCCACACATTGGTGGATTAAATGTTCCTACACACTTAGGTTGAAGTGTGCAAAAATCTGCAAGTTTGTCCACAAAATAGGACTAAATATAGATGCAAAAACTTTGTGGATCCACCTTGCTTCTCTGAGTGGAACATAACACCTTCGTTGACCTTAGAGGTGACAGTCAGTAATGATTTTTGCTCTCCTCCTCCTTCTCTTCTAGGGAAGATTTACCATCGCTGCCAAACACCACATCAGTATCGCAGAAATCTATGAGTCTGAGCTGGTGGATATTGAAAAGGTAATACTGTTGGAGGGTGTGCTAGTCATCTGGCACTTTATGACATCACCTATAAGGCTTTTTTGTTAAAGAAACATGTTACATGTGTATACATTTTTGTTTTCTGAAAGGCTATCGCTCATTATGAACAAGCAGCAGACTACTACAAAGGAGAGGAGTCAAACAGGTAGAATCAGATTCCCAAAAAATTCAATTTTTGCTATTTTGAAATCTATCTGTGGAAAAGTTTTTTTTAATTACCATCTTAGCTGCTGTAGACATCTTTCTGATTCTGTTTGGGGAAATAGCCGACTGATGACCTAATGGCTAGTCTGAGCTCGGTCAAGACCCAAGTGTTTTGATGCCATTTTAAAAAAAGCATCCAATCCTCTACATTTCACAATAATACAATGTTTTATAAATTAACATTTACACTAATGTCGTTTCACATTACGTTGTCTTTCAAGACGAAATATTAGGGACTTCCTGTTGGACTCGATGCACCAGAAGTGCTACGTTTACCTGCTGCTGTTGACGCACCGCCTGTCCAAAACAAAAGCCACACACTCAAAAATTTTGTTGGACCTCCTTTAGCAAGTTTCTTGACCACAATTCCTCCATGGAGGTGATGGTTCCCCACTATTTAGCCAGTTTTTAATGTGTTGGATTGTTTTATCCAGCGGACTTGCGACTGAGAAGTTGCAAACGTGGTATTCTGGATCTAAGCACCAGATGGGCCTTTTCATTAACCCTGCAAAGGGTCATATTAGCACATACTTGCTCAAGGAAAAGATTTAAAAATATGAAAAAGTTGCAAAGTATGCCTTTAATTTTTTGGACAGGCAGTGTATATGCTTATAATAACCACATAATTCCATGTAAATAACTGTATTGTCAAACTGATGGTGGTAAACGTTTATAAAATCACATTTATATGAACGCCTATGAATTTGTGGCGACTGTAGTGGGTTTAAGATGGCGGCAATCAGCTCAGACTAGCCGCTAGCTCATCAGTCCTGAGGGATGTAAACACTATTTCCCAGAACTGAGGTTGTTCACGAAGCCATTTACAGTGGGTAAGATAAATATTTATACACAAAAATACACTTCAAAATGACTTCAAACATCATTTGAAGCCTTAGACAAAGTATTTTTTTGGACGTTTGACATTTAGTTATGTTTAAGGTTTGAATTAGTTTTGTGATTGAATAGATTAATAAAATATCAATTGCACAAATATGATAATTAAAGGAAGTATTTTTCAGTATTTTTTAATAATTGAATTGTCTGAACTCTTACTAAGAGACCATGAAATTTATTTTTATAAAAACAATTGTTAAAATACAGAAAGGATGCAGACTCAGTATATAAGATTTTTGGATTCTGCACTGATTTCACACACGTCCTCTGCACACACATGTATAATTTGACATCCATTTAAAGTTTTCTGTTTTTTCTATTAGCTCTGCAAACAAATGTCTGCTGAAAGTGGGGGCTTACTGCGCTCAGCTGGAGCAGTACCAGAAGGCCATAGAGATCTACGAGCAGGTGTGACTCATGGTTTCTCTACAAGCAAAGTGTTTCTGACCTCTAGTGTTTCTGATCGATTTTGCATGTCCTGATCAGGTCGGAGCGAACACGATGGACAACCCGCTGCTGAAATACAGCGCTAAAGAGTACTTCTTCAAAGCCTCTCTCTGCCATTTCATTGTTGATGAGCTCAACGCTAAGGTGAGTTCATACCTATCCTCAGGACGTTGGGTAGTGGAGAGATGTTAAATTCCTATCACGTCTCTACAGATTGCTGTTGAAAAATATGAAGAGATGTTCCCTGCTTTCTCAGACTCCAGAGAGTGCAAATTGCTGAAGGTAGCTCAAAGTTAAGCTCTGAGGAATCTCTGTTTTATCTTTTGAGTGTCTGAAAATAACTTTTTTTTTTTTGTTCTTCTCCAAACAGAAACTTCTTGAGGCTCACGAGGAACAGAACAGCGAGGCCTTCACGGAGGCGGTAAGTTTTATTTGCGTCAAACTTCTCAAGTTTTTTTGGAAAAATGACAACTTTTGTGGAGCACAAGAGCTCTAGTTAGGTTTTTTTTTTTTGCATCTCTAGTGTGCCTCCTTTGAGTGAGTAACCAGGAGAAAAAAGCTGTGTGCCTCTTTTTTTGTTTGTTTCAGGTAAAGGAGTTTGACTCGATCTCACGTCTGGACCAGTGGCACACAACCCTCCTGCTGCGCATCAAAAAGACCATTCAGGGTGATGAGGGGGATCTGAAATAAAAGAAACCTCAGGGTAGGGATGCAGCATGGAGGAACAATCCCATCACGCATGTTTTTACATAAAACACACACTTTCACATCTGGAGAGGAGCGTCTGCTTCTGGTTTAGAACTTCTCCTTCTCACCAGTGTATTGTAGGAGCACTATATTTTGGTTTTTGTTCCAAACATATCTGGATCCAGTCAGAATGTAAAACCCTCTGGCCCTCACCTCTGATTAGAGGATTGCTGCGTACCTTTTTCTGCTTGTTTCTTTTCATAGCAGTACATAGTTTAGAATACAAAAAGCACTGCATGTGTCTGCATTGTTTTCTAGTCAGAGGAAGCTCGTCATTTTTTTAAACCTAGTTACATATTTTAAAAGTCTATATTTAAAATATTTCAGTTTCTTATTTTCAGACTCGTGTGCGCGCGTGATGCTTTATAATCCTGTGTTTGAAGTAAACTAAAACCCAGTTATTAATCAAAGCTACACATTTTGTTTTCCATTTTTTCACCACATGGAGTGACTCTTCCTGAATCATGACTATGATATGCACAAGTGTAGACTGTTAAATATTTGTATTTAAACACGACAAAGTCATGATTTTATTACTTTTATTACTCTAGGATGTGTTGATATAACAATACTTTCTTTGCACTTGTTAGCTACGATGTAGTTTGACTGTGAACCTCTGAATGAAGATATTTACCTCCTTATTTGCAGGGCAGTAATCATTGGGTGATGTATGTTAATAGCCAGTCATTTTGTGCTGTGAATGTAGTGCATGTCCTTGTGTTATGTACATTCACTAGTGTTAGCCAGACCAAAGTTTTCACAAATAAAGGTCAGTCGTTCTGTGTGCTCATCTTCTCTCAGGTGGGGAAACAACAGACTGTGGATATGATCTGTATGCTTGTTCAAATGAACGTTAATAAAGGTATTATATCAGTACTGCTGTGTTGTATTAAGCCTGCTGATTGGTCTATTTATATAGGCAGACAATATGGATTTTAACAACCCTAATCATATTTGATTCATATAAGTAGAATTTAGTGAGTTGCATTTACTGTATAAAGTTGTTAAATACAGTTTATAATAATTCTTTGAATGTTGCATTCAGTGTTCAAACTATAGTGATCCTGTTTTTTCTGTACATTTTTTGAACTTCTTCTAAAAGTTATTTCAATAAACTGTAAATCAAAATGTTCAGCTCGTTCAGGATTTTCCAGCTATGACGTTTAGTGTTTTTATATTTTACACTTCTTAAGATATTTAAAAAATTTTTACCCTTTGGAAATAAATGTACTTTTTTTTTAACTGCTTCAAATTTTTAGAAAAACGTGCTCTTCAAATGTTAATTATGTCATTCATACTTCAAACAAGTCAACAAAACTTTGAACTATTCCTGTACGATTCAGCTTTTTGATTTATTTGTAAAACCACAGATTATGCTTCTAGCATGTTTAATATTTAGTGTTTATTAGCTCGACAGCTGATGGGAAGAAGCCGTTCTTGTGAAATGAGGTTCTGGCGCTGACAGATCCTAGCCTGCGGTTGGAACAGCTCTAAAAATTACTTTCTAAGGTGGGAGGAGTCAGCTGCAACCTCCTGCCCCACCTCAAGGTCCTGGAGGTCTACAGCTCATAAAGAGAGGGCCGCTTGCAACCAGTCACCTCAGCAGGTTTGATGACTGGCATAACAGACTGATGGAAGTGATGAGGATTGGTCTTTGTTAGGTTGAGCTTCTTCAGGGGCCACAGGAAGTTCATCCTTCACTGTGCTTTTTTGATTAGGGAGCCGATGTTTGGCTCCCACTTTTATTGGAAATGATGATTCCCAGGAGGTGGAAGGATGTCACATTCTTCACGTGAGTCGATGGGGGTTAGTGTGGCAAGATGCTTCCTGAAGTCCACAGTCATCTCCACTGTTTTGACAGCATTTAGTTCCAGGGTTGTCATCTGAGGACTTCAGGAGTTTGACCAGCTGGTGAGCAGAGGTGTGGCTGTTTGTGTATTTCTAATGAAATCTTTTGATTTTATCCAAGTAACTGTTGTCAGAATGACAGCAGTACCAAATTTGAACCTAATTCATTTACTTTCAACCCCAATTGAACCAAATATAAATCACAATATGTGCCTGTCCACAATCAAATGTTTTATTTTTATTTGAAGACACAAATATTTGTGGTAGTTTTTACATGATACATGTATAATATTCAATAACATTTTACATACAGTATGTTAATTACAACCTAAGCACAAACAAAGTGTTGTTCTTCAGATCGTCATAAAAAAGAAGCATCAGCTGGTCACGGAGGACAAAAGACTCCCACAAAGTTAACAGCTGATAATGAGGTTAAAGTTCCCAACGTCAAAACTAAATGCTTAAAGATCCACAAATGATCGACAACTAAACAATCCGTGACGTTTAGAGGTTGAGCTAAGGAGCCAGTGAGAGGAAATAAAAGATGTTAGCTACTGTTATCACTACTTTTTAGAGTTACAGACACTTAGAAAAAACAAGACACTTCATGTAATCTGACAAATAAATAATGTTAATCAAAACCACAATTATAACTTTCCCTTTAATTGTAAAAAATCTATTTTCTGACAAAAATGCAGAAATTCCCAAAACATCAAAATACTGACTAAATTAATCTGAACATAGTTAATTGATTTAATTACCATGTCCTTTTCATGGTAAATCCACGTCAACACCGGGGTGAAGTCTAACGATGGCGAGCAAAAGAAAATTCTTACCAAATGTTGAGGAAAAAAACCCCATTAAATTTTGCTTCATTGTTGTGATTTTAACCTCATAACAATCATGAGCAAAAGACTAATTTTGTTGCTTCCCCAAAATTTCTGTGATTACAAAAGTGTCCTGTTCAATGTTTTCTTACAAATCTGCTTCTGTATAATTTATGTTGTCCTGTAAATCGCTTTGTGGTTATCTTAAAAGACGCTGTGTAAGATTTAATTACTTACTTGAAAAGAAGTGTTTGCAAAAATGTCATTTTTCCTATAGATAAGGGTTGCAAACAGTCCATAAAAAAAACTATTTGTTATTGTAGATGGGTTTTCTGTATTAATGCATTATTACAGGACTTGTCTAAATGTTTTTTTAACTGTGTGCATGTGTCTGACTGCACAACAGAGCCCAAAAAAACCCCATTAAATCACAAATAACTTGTTACATCAGAAACTAGTGGTGGGATGGACACCAGGCTGTTTCAGTCAGGTATCACTGTACTAGATGCTCTGTCACTTATAGGGAACCTGATCTTGAAAACGCTGTCAATTTAAAAGCAGAAATAATTAAAAATTTTAAACCAAGTGTCCAGTTTTAATCTGTACTGAGTAGTTAAATGAGACAAAAGTCTTCAGTATAATTTATTTTTCTGAGTAGATGTGATAACATTTAAATATTTCTAAAATGCTAGTTTTGCTTTATTTTCTTTATGCCACAAGAAATTGAAAACAAACCTTTAAGATGTTTCTGATCAGGAAAATCAAGCTACGGTTTAGAAGGTAGAATGTGTTTCTCTACATCGTTTCCTAATCTGTTGAGTTTTTCGGTTCAACTAAAGGATCGTCTGCTGTGTTCTCCTGTTCATCACTTTGAACGTGTGTTTCGTCTGTTTGGGTAACCTGGTGGTCACCAACAATAACAGTCACTATGTCCAGTGGTGATGATTCAGTCTCAGTCCTATTTTCTAAAGGTGAAGCTAAAATAGTCTGAGAGGCAGCTGCTTCAAGCACAGATGATGTGGAGACAGTTGAGTTGTCTGAGACTGATGCTAACAGCCTATCAGACACAGGAACTGGGAGAGTGGGGAGAGACAGAGAGGTGGAAGGAGCTTCAGAGGACAGAGTAACCGGTTGAGCCACCGATACCGGAATGGAGAACGGGACAGGGATAGAACCATCTAAGGAGATTACACTCGCTCCGGTGCCATCAGTGGCTACTAAGGGCTGGATCTGAGTCCCTGCTGGAACCTCGGTGTGGATAACAGTGATACTGCTGTGGCTGACCAGAGCAATGGCTCCATGACCGGCCCAGGCAGACGGGAGTCTGACCGGTTCAGTCGGAACCACAGCGGTTTTAGTTTGGGTTGTACTGGCACCAGCACCAGAGCTGGTGGCAGGAGTAGAAACAGCAGGATCATCAGCACCAGGACCTTCACCAGCTGCGCTCTTTTTCTTCTCTGGCTCCACCCTGTCTGTGTTGTCCTTAGTGGGAGAACTGAGCTTCTTTTCCTCAACATTTCCGTCCAGCACCACCAGGTAGGTCTTCCATGGAGCATCCGGGTTATGGATCTGAAGTTTAAACAATACAATGTTAAATGTTACTTACACTCCTTTACACTGGATTAAGACACAGCTACACTCTTTATGACGCATAAAATGTACATTGGGAGAAGTAAGTATTTGATCCCCTGCCAACTTTTCAAGTTTTTCCACTTACAAAGAGGCAGAGGTCTGTAATTTTTATTGTAGGAACACCTTAACTGAGAGATATAATCTAAAGAAATTCCAGAAAATCTCTTTGTATGATTTTTAAATAATTAACTTGCATTTTATTGCATGAAATAAGAATTTGATCCACCTACAGTAGAAACCAGGAAGAAATGGCTCTACAGACCTGTTAGTTGGTCTCTTAGAAGCTCTCCTATCCTCCACTTGTTACCTGTATTAATTACACCAGTTTGAACTTGTTACCTGCATAAAAGACACCTATCCACACACTGAATCAATCAGACTCCAACCTCTCCACTATGGAGACCAAAGAGCGATCTAAGGACACCAGAGACTTAACTGTAGATCTACACAAGGCTGGGATGGATTACAATAGGACTGTGTCAGGCTGCAGCTACAAACTAGATCATGACACAAAAGACACAAGGGGGTCTTAACCTAAACATGATGCCAGCATAGGCCAGTCCTGCTTCAGAATCTTGATGACCAAACCATGCTGATGCATGGAGGGCCCCACAGGACCTCAACAAGCTGCCTAAAAACTACAACCTTTCTATGGAAGTATTGTCAATGTTCAAAACAATCACCAAGCTAGCAAGCGTAATAAATAAAACCTCACAAAACCCTGAAAATATCAATCATGTTCAGATTTCTTTTACATCGTAGTGAGGTCTTCATCCTGTATGAAGGGCTCTTACCATAGTGTGCCTTCGAAGGGTGGATTTGTCAGTAAAGGTACGTTTACAGAGCCCACACATGTATGGCTTCTCCCCTGTGTGAATCCGCTGGTGCCTCTGGAGCGCATTGAGCTGAGTGAACTGTTTTTCACAGTCTTTACAGCTGTATGGACGCTCACCTAAAAAACATGTAATTAAAAAATTACAAAAATCAACAGTTTGTACCTTGGAGTACATAAACACTAACAGTTACCTGTATGTATTTTGAGATGTTGGTTGAGGGAGTTTCTCTGAGCAAAGCCTCGACCACACTGTTTACACTTGTACGGCTTGGAGCCTGTGTGGATGTTTGAGTGGTGTCTAAGGTATTCTTTGGAGGCAAAGCTTTTCCCACAGGCCTCACACATGAAGGGTTTCTCTCCTAAAACAAGGCAAAAATATAGTTAACTATGACCATAAATAAAGTCATATATTCATGGTGTGTAAACTACAACTACTTGGCTTTCTGGCCAACAAAGATCACTAAATATCTGAAGAACCATGATTTGTAAAATGATTGTTTTACCTGTGTGCGACCTTTTATGGTACGCCAACATGTGCTTCTGAGTGAAGCGGGCATCACATTCATCACATGCAAATGGCTTCTCTCCAGTGTGAATCCTACACGTGTATAACAGCACAGATTTAGCAATCATCCCTTATGCAAAACATTCTGTTTTCAACTGAAAGAAATAGCACCTTCAGGCCAACAGCTCTCACGACAGACAACTCTCTTGTGTCATAAGAGATGAGAAAAGTCTTAGGAATACCCAAAACAGTTTTATGAAAGGGTAGAATTAAAAGGCCAAGAACAAGTAAGTTGTCTACTACCTGCGATGCATCTTCAGTGCGGAGTTCTGGGTAAACCTGGCCTTGCACTCGGTGCACTCGTACGGCTTTGCGCCCGTGTGCGTCCTCTCGTGCAACAACAAGGCAGCCTTGGAGCTCAGTGCCTTCCCGCATTGGAGGCATATATGTTGCATAATTCGTTCATGTACCTGAGATGCAGCGACACGTTACTGTATGACTGCGATAAAGGAAGCTTGCAAAGGTTCGTTGCTCCTCACCTGTCTCGTGTGTCGGACGACGTCCTTCTTTCGTTTAAAAGCCTTGGCGCAGTGATCACACTCATATAGCCTCTCATTACTGTGAACATGCTTTTCGTGGATCTTAAGGTTGCTGCGGTTAGCAAACTTCTGCTGGCAGGTCTCGCAGCGATAGACAAGATCGGTTTTTACTCCATGGTACATACTGAAGATGAGAATGAGAAGAATAAAAGTGCTTTTAACTTCTTTAGACTTGAATCCTCTAATTTGATCTATTTGGGAGACTACAATTAAGCTGTTTGGTAACTATGACACAAGGTTAATGTGATATCAGGGTTTGTTCTCGACACTCCTCGTTAGATTTAAAACTGAAAATTACCTGATGTGCTTGACGTAGCTTTTCTCATACTGAAAAGTACGCCGACACTTGATACATGGGAAATGAGCCTTGGATGTTTTTAGGAATTTCTCTTTTGACTGTCCTTCTTCTTCTTCACCATCATCATCTTCTCCTTCCTCCCCCTCCTCCATTAAAAACAAGGGGTCATGAGAATCATCACTCTGCGCCTCATTCTCACAGTCCCAATCATCTAGATCTGAGGCGGTCTTCTTTGGTGAAGCCTCCTCTTCTTCAACGCTCTTGTTCTCAGGCTGAGTCTCATCTTTGATCTCATTCTCCTCTGAACCTGCATCATTACCTTGGTTTTCAGTGTGAAGCTTCTCATTTGATGAATAAGACCATTGCTTCCGGACCACTTTACGGCCCACAAGCTTCAGTTTTAGCTTATTTCTTAGTTTCATTGTGTTCTTCTGAACGTTTTTCACTTTTAATCTTTTTGTAGGAGCTTCCTCTTTCTCGGAGCTCTGAGGAGTTAGCTGTCGTTTAAGAAGGGAGATTTTAGTTTGCTTCTTTTCCTTGGTCCTTTTTCCGTTTTCATCATTGCATGCTTCGTCTCCCGCTTTGGCATTTGACACACATTTTGTCCTTTTGGGTTGTTGCTCAACTCCAGCACCCAAGACCTTATCACATACCTCAAACAGACTCTCACAATCCAATAACCGTGCCACCGCTTGAATATCACCAATCTTTCTTCTGGCTACTGCAACTTTCCCAGTGTACACAAAGTCCAAAAACTTGGAGAAATCACAGGATTTCATATTTGAGAGTGATAACTTGTCTCTGGTTGCATCCTGGGATAAAAGGATGTTCTTGAAATAGCCACTGGATGTAGCAAGTATCACCTGGTGGGCTTGAAACTCCTTCACGTCTCCCTCATAGTTCACCTGAACGGTGATGTCACACAACTGTCCCTTGGTCCTCAGCTGATGCAGAGAGGATAGAATGTTTTTAAGATGTGAATCTGATGTGAGCTGGAGCTGTTTGACACCCATTATTCACTCATAAAGCTGAAAAAAATAAAAAGAGTTGTTAAAAAAGCTTAGACAAGTGCATGAGCCTTTTAAAAAAAATCTCATTGTCTTTATATTTTTGCCTTCAAAGAGACAAAAATCATCTAAGCAGTCTTGGGCAACATTTCTTCAGACTTACTGAAGGGTTTTAACATTTCTTTGGATTTTTACAGCTTTTGCACCATTTTCAGAAGAATGCATTGTTTACCAAGACTCTTGACTTTTGATTTATGAATCCTAAACTCAAGAACTGTCAACACATAAACAACTTTGCAAATAACCTGGCTTACAACAGATGACCGACAACTGAAGGATGATGCATCTCTCAGGTCTGGATTTATCAATACAAATATTTAGATCTTTGACAAAATTATTGTTTTTTACAGTGCAATCTGACACGGTCTTCTTATTTGTGTAAATTATAGTCCTCAAACTGCCTCCACAATAATGTTCAAGGTAGATCAGCGTTCTTATTTTGCACCCTGTCATAGACAGCCTTTCTTAAGTTTGATTTGTCTTTGAGACATGCAGATTTTAACATCTTTGTATGTAATTTTATTTAAAAAATGTTTTAGGCTTTTAACATTTGTTTATGATATGCCATCTTGATCAGGTCTCCCTTGAAAATAAGGTGTTAATCCCAAAAGGTTCCCTGGTTAAATACATTTTTTTAAAAAGTTCTTCTGTTTCTTAAAAACATTACTTCTAGATGTTGTTTAACTGCTGTATTTTCTATGTTTAGGCATGACACTTCTTCCTTAGTTTTCTCTATTTTCTAACACAATCTGAACAATATGTCAAGGTCAGGTACAAGAATTGGACAGCAAATGAATGAAAATGAAACCAAAGCCAAAAGAAAATTTTGAAAAAAAAAAATTTCTACATTCATTTTCTAATTTGAAACAAAAAATAAAGTAATGAGATTACTTTCAACTCTTATGCAGTGGTGTATATATCAAATTGGTGAACTATTTTGGGAGGAATTTTTAAAACTATATTTCCCTAATTAGAAAAGCTTTTATTCACGTTAAATCATATAAATTGACGTATCAGCTGCGTTAATGCTCACTTCGTCAAACTGGTCAAATGCAGGCAAAGGGCAACAATTATTTACGTCTTTTTGAAAATAATGTAATTAGAAGAAATATCGTTTACATCTCTAGAGCATTCATCTTCACGACACTCATTTTCTCTCCACGCTAACCCTGCTACAGTAGGTAAATGCTAACAGTAGCATCACAGAAGACAAGAAAAGTTGGCTGAAATTAACCGTCGACATTAAACAAATATATAGAAGTGATGATATAACCTTAATCTACAACAAACTGCACATTGAGGAAGAGAGACCGTGTGGCAGGAAGCTAACTGCACACAAACACGAAGCAAGTTTTCTTACCGTAAGCTCGCTAAAATGGCAGCCCTACACAAATGGCTGGATCAGCGGAAGGTACTTCCTGTAAAGGCGCTCATAAACCCCCCAAAAATATACGGCTGCATTCCGAGGCCCCCCCCTCCCTCAAGCCCCAACAGAATGGGGTCTCTTCCGGTTTACGCTTTTCACAAGGTTTCACGCATGTGCAGAGAAAAAAAACAAACAACTTTTGTTTCAACTTTGTATTTTCAGCAAATGCGCAACTACTATTTTTTCAAATATATATCAATATAATTATTTCCCTCCCGAAATCCGCACCATCACACTTTTTAAATCATGTCCCAAACCCCTTTTTTTTTTTTCAAAACTGCTTTTTGAACTTAATTTCATCATATATTATCATTTATTATTATATTTGGTTTGACCTTTCTGATATTCATCTCGTTTTATTGTATGGTGATCTTGAATGTCTTGAAAAGCGACTATATAAAATGCATTATTTATTATTACCGGTATTTTAAGTTCTCGGATTTCTTGTGTTGTGGTTTTTGTATTTTATTGAACCTTCTGGGCCACCGTACAGAAGAGGCCTGAGAGTGCGGGCTTGGGAACGACGGAGCCTGAGAACGTTACCTTTAGCCGATACCTGCTGCCCTAGTCTTTTCACAGCAGTGGCATCCGGTGGCATGGTTGTCTGATTATTGCCCTTCATTTAATATACAATTTTTAAATTTTTCAACCTCTGGAACAAAATCTGGATTAAATAAAATTTCTGAATATGATTCATAATGGTATCACATATTTGTAAAATAGTTATTTTAAAATAGTGATTTTCAGATAACTAAGCAAAGATAAAACTTGCTTGGTTCTGTTTTGTTATAATAATAGACGAAACATTAGCAACATCACAGCATTTTTTATTGCGTGACATTGCATTTTGCAGTGAAAAAAATACAGTTTATGTTTATTGATGCAATACCTCATACCGTACACAGGGCGGCAGTATTGCGCAAAGAGACAATGTGACAGTAAACGGGGATATCTTGTTCTGAATCTAAAAGCAGCTCAACAGGGCATGCTTTTATAAATTTTATATCTGTATTCACCTCAGATTGTGTGATTTCTCTTTTTCTCATAACTGCGTATAAAGTGTCACACTCTGAATTTTTATTGAACAGGTCTCCTAATGAGGTGCAGTTGTCTGTGAGTGCTAATATCTATACAAAATTGCACAATGTGCAAAAAAGATTGAATCTACCATATTTCAGTCACATTCAAACCAAAATCTACAGGGTTGCAAAATACTCACATTTCAAAAAGGTGTATGGAAAGCTACTTGAGGATTCACTGGGGAACTGCCCTGCAGCTGCCAAGTCTTATTTTTTTTCTTTCTTCTCCTTCCTGAGGAAATCCATATACCTTATATTTGTCTTAATGAATTCTGCAAGCTCGCAGTCTGCTCTGTTCCTGTGAGTCATGCTGCTCTCAGGACCAACTCTATGCACACTTCAGCTCTGACCTGGAACACTGTGTTCACCCAGCTTTTTAGAAGCCTTGTCTGCCACACTCAATATTGGTAGATGACACTTTTAGTCTCTCATATGATGCACAACGACTACAGATACAGGTAAAATTGAAGAGTATTAGCATAGAGGTTGATATGATGGAAAGCACTGCTGTTAAAGATTATTGGAATAAAGTTAGTGCATTTATACTTTAAAAAATACTGATTTCATGTATAGATATTCTGGCCTTATTTTCAAATCATGACACCAGATTTCCATTTATAGACATTTTCATGCAGTCAGAGTAGATATGAATGGATAGACTTAATCTTTTATCTCTGCAGCACAATGTAACTACAAGAAATAATGTGCATTTTACTTAATAAAACTGTCAGAGGTGAATAGTAAAGCTTTCTCAGTTCAGGATTTGTGGCGTCTGATGTTGTCACTGCGTATTGTCAGAATGAAAACGGGGAGGAACGAGGTCACGTCCATCACTGCTTGACAAGTGCAATCGAAAGGAAAAACACAACGCCTTGATCGCTGAAAGAACAAAAGGTCAAACAGTCGTTTCATAAACGTGTCAACTGAACTCACTTTCAGCCTTGATGTTACTTGACTTTTTACTTGGCTCGAGGGCATTTTGTGTTCTTCAAAGATACACAGGATTTACCCCCCAAAAATCAAGGTTTCAGAACTGTAAATTGGTTTCACCAGGTTTTCACAGATAAAGATGAAGTAATGCTGCAAGGGGATGAGTTTAGCTAACAAAACATTCGAGCAACTTTTGGGCCGTGTTTGTTCCTCTCTGGCAGACTCCTCCACACAACTGAAAATATCATTGCTGACATTCCTCAGTGCACAAACAGCAAGACAAAATGTGCACTGTGTTGGAGAAAAAGGAAAGCTAAAAGCCACGGATTATTTGATTTAAGACTACTGAGCACGCTCTGTTAAAATAACGAGGGGGGGAAAGGGAGAGAGAGTAAAATCCAATAGTTTGTTGGAGGTGGTTGTGTCTAGTTTGTGTGCTGGATTGTAAAAACATTCTCATTTGAATGCACAGAGTCAGTCAGTCAGTTGTCCTTACAGGACCTCAGTAAAACTCCTGAACTGGACTGAGTCATCATCACCGCAGATTAACCCAACCAAACGATGGTAAACACCAGAACTTTAGATGGAAGTTTGGACGGTGGAGGTCCAAGAACAACCACAGCATTTTCTTCCTGCTTGCTCAAATCACCACAGAGTTAACTCCAAACCATCACACACCAGTTCAACTCAGTGAACTCTGTCAGCCAAAAACACATTTACTGCATTTTGTTACATCCAAACGTTTTGTTTGCTTGTTTTGTGTCTGTAGTGCGCTCCAGTGTTGAGTTCAGCTTTATTGATTTTATTCGGAATTGGAGGGTTGGTTTCTGGTTGTTTTAGAAAATGAACATAAATCTCCACCCATATTTATGTAAGGGCGAAAAAATAGGAGTCAAATATTGTACATGTTCGAGCGGTCCAATCAAGACAGAGGACGCTTTGCCAGAATACACACAGCATACCAGGCCTGTCTGTGGTAGTCTGTCCAAACGCTCCAACTTAACACCCTCACCCTTTTCTTTCTGCTTTGGACTGGCTGGATGCCCCACCGCATTAAGCTGGTCCAGCGTATTGCCTGAACCCATAAAACCTCAATGTAACATAAGAGCCCAGTAATTCACAAAAAAAAAAAAAAAACTTGCAGAAGCCTCTTCATACTCTTCATACTGGGACTCCAGCGGCAGCAGAGATCAAGAGAGCGATTAAATCTTGACCCGATTAGGATGGAAAACAATCAGTCTCTCGGTCTGCATCGACTTTGAAATGTTTTGGAATGCAACCAAAAGAAGATAAAATTAAGCATTTACCAACAACAGAAGATGACTATAAAGGTTACAAAACCAAAGATTTGAATATTAGTCATGAGCTCCACTCATAAACATGTAAACTAGAATCCAGTTTAATACTACTGATTATCTGTATTTCATAAAACATTCTGACGATTCGCATCTTAGAAACTATTTTTGCAAGTGCAAATGGATTTGCATAAACCCCCCAAACATTACCGGTTTGGAGCATGGTCCAGTTTTGGGGTGATTAACTATTTATGTTGATCTAGATTTACAGTATTTATGGATCCAGGATGTTCCTATTCAGTCAGTACACGCTCTGACTGCTCTTGTTTTCCCCACAGTTTGAAGCAGCAGGAGGCAGATTCACAATCTAAGACAATGTTTTAGCCACCTACTCTGCTCATTTAGAAATACCTGTAGCTCTTTTTGTTTGAAACATAAACCTGAACTCAGAAGCTACTTCTTTGAGCAAGTTTATTATCTTAGTTTGGGGCGAAAAAAAAAATCAAATTTGATAAGCAAATTCTGTGACCTGGGGAAAACTGCTCCATGTTGCATCATTCTCTGCATGTATCAGTTTTTCTAAATATTATAGAAGTCTAAAATGCTTGAACCCGCTAATATTAAAGGGATATTTAATCATTTTGAAGAGGTGTTCTATCAGTTATTTGGGACCATACCCACTGGGGACATCACTCAAAACAAGTTGAGCCTCTAGAAACAGGAAGTATCACTCTGACTGGTATTTAAAACAACTCTTGCTCAAAATTGTCACACAGATGCATTTAGAACTATATATATATATATATATATATATATATATATATATATATATATATATATATATATATTACCTGTTTGTTAATTTCTGCAATTTTGCATGAAACCATTTGTTTAGTTTGTTTCAACTGAACAACGTCCACGTTACTATGCTACTGTATGACTGCATAACATGATCCTAGAAGATGCTCTTTACAGAGAGAAGGTGGTGGCAGTGGTTATTTACATGAACTGACAGCAGGTCAGGAGTTCAGTATCCTCAGAGTAGCTTTTCCCTGAGGGCAGCAGTTCAAGCAGCCTGTGGAGGGGGTGTGAAGCGCCCCTGATGATGTTCAGTGCACATCTTCTGCACCGACTCTGGAAGAGTTCCTGTACAGAGGTCAGGGGTGTCCTGATGACCCTCTTTGCTGCCCTTACCACCTTCTGCAGTGCCTTTTTGTCCATTTCATGTCACTGGGGAACCACCATGACATGCTGACTATCAGCACACTGTCCGCTACACCTCTGTAGAATGTTGTTAGGATGTTGGGGGGAGTGTTGGCGCTGCAGTCCTCACAGGAACTGCAGTCTCTGCTGGGCCTTTTTGACAACCCTGGTGTTCAGTGACCAGGATAGGTCATTGGAGATCTGCACTCAGGAACCTGAAGGACTTCACTCTACCAGGAAGCTGCTGATGCAGAGGGACAGTCAGGAAATGTAGGATCCCGTGGCATATGGTGGTGTTGAGTCCAAGCTGGAGAAGCTTCTCCGCTCAAGTCCCAAAACGTTCAAATCTCATATCAAATTTAGTCCCAAGACATGAAAGTCTTAAGTCAAGTCTCAAGACATGCACAAGTCCAAAGACAAATGAGTCTTGTGTTAGGTCAAGTCCCAAAATGTGCAAGTCTTGAGTCAAGTCAAGTTCCAGGACATGTTGGTTTTGAGTTGCTAGGTCAAGTCTCAAGACACAAAAGTCTTGAGTCAAGTTCAAAACATTGAATGTCAAGTCCTGAACAAATCAGCCACATTTGTAATTTTATAGATCAAATCATTTGCCCAAAGCAAGAGGAAGCTATTTTTTGAGGTAAAACAGGCCAACAACTCCCATGACCTCACCTCATAGGTCCCTGGTAAGCCACGCCTCCATAACCTCCATAACTCCTCCATTGGTGTTAAAGTTGGAGTTGATTTTCTAATTATTTTCTAGATATAGCATCATGAGAAGGATGTCCTGTCTCTGCTTCTGTAGGGTTTGCCCCTCAGTTCTTAGAGAAATGATCAGAATATTGCAGATTAATTCTATTCTGCAACCACTTTAAGACCCTTATGTTTAATTTTAAGACCATGGTGTCAACTTAAAACTCAACAAACACAATCATTCATCATCACGAGGAGAATGTTAGCATGCAATGTTTGTGTTTAGTTAGACGTGCAGCCTCTTAAGTTTTGCACTTTTATGATTTTTGGTTTTAATCTTTCTAGAATGAACAAAAACCCCCTCAAACTCATGAATGGCATCCACCCTGCACCCCTTTAATAGGCTCAGTTTCACTAAATAGAGATTTCTTTTCTTCCTTTTTTTTGTGTCTTCTCGGTTTGGAAAATACTTTCCTTTCATTGATGAAAAGATATCCAGCATTCAGAGATGAAATTACTTTCCAAATGGCCTCTGACTCACCGTCTCTATTCCCAGTGCTCTCTCAGAACCCCCCCTCCCCTCCCTGTCTTCCCTCTCTCCACCTTCACTTGTCCTTGTGAATGTTCTTTCTATTGTAACTGTATACAGCACTTAGCACTTCAGACGGCAGAGAAACCAGCTCAAGGACTGCTGCCCACTCCTGCCATGCTCATAAATAGACTATTTGTCCAGAGCTTACCAAGCACCTTATACCCACTGAGCCTGTGTGGGTGCTTGTGGACATTGTGTAGCTTGTACCGAAATAGAACTTCACTGCTGCAGTGTGAGGGTGGATTCAGAGATACTCATGTGAACAGAACAAAAAACAAAACAAAATCATTGTTGTGTCGATGAAAATTGGCCAAAATGACTCACAGTCTATCCCTCCACAACGTGTGATTGGTTCTAAAACAGGTGTCACCTCTGCAGAGTTTTTCAGAAAGCAACACTCTCCCCAACTGTGTGTGTGTGTGTGTGTGTGTTTGTGGGACTCAACCGTCAGCACATTCCTGGAGAGCTGGATCCCCAGAAGCAACAAACCCTCCTTCCTCTCTTCCCTCCCTTCCTTCCTGCCGCCCTCGTGTCCTCTCCTTCGCTTCCGTGCATTGCATCACCCATCTGCCTCTCGGTCGCTTCTGCTCGGACCCTTTAATCAAATTTGGTGCGCACACAAGTAAATGCGCGCACAATCGCGCGCACACGTCCACTGTGGGCAAGAGGCACCCTCATCAGTCCTCATCCTGGTTGTTGTGGCTTCAGTTGGAATTTTATGGTTGGTTTGAGCAGAGGATTCTGGAGGGGTTCCAGCTGCCCTCTGAAGGGTTTTCTCTTTTCTTTTTCCTCCCTCCATCTCTTTGTTCCTTCGTGTCTTTATGCCTCCCACTTTCTTTTTGCTGCACCCTTTTTTTTCACCCCTCTCACCCTCAAGGTCAGAAATATCCTGCGGTTTAGGTTTGATCCCCTCGGATATGACTTCCCTCTCACCCACTCTCTGCCTCTCCCTTCCTATTTTGCTTTTCTTGTGCTTTATACACACACATAGACTTACGCACACACACACACACACACACACACACACACACACACACACACACACACACACACACACACTTACTATAAGCGAACTAAGATGTTCTTAGCACATGGTGGGATCAGCACTGGTGGTTCTGGGTGCCTCGCAGCTCACTGGGGTCTTCAGGCTATCTGTTATTCATTAAAAACTGGCGAGAAGTTGCCATCATAGAACCCCATTTTAATCTGAAATCTGTGGGTTTTACAAGAATGAGCAATGTTCAGCCTTTTCCAGTGAAGTCACAGTCAATGGACTGGACTGACCCCTGCCAGGTTAACAATGTTGCTGTGGGTTCACCTTCTTCCTGAGTTGTGCAACATGGCAGAGACCCAGGACTTGTGTAATACCAGGGGCCCTAAAGAACACCAGTTCACCCAGTCACTTTACATCCTTTCTGCCACGGTTAAATCTTTAATTTTTAATGCATTTGATGTGTGTGTGTGTGTGTGTGTGTGTACTTTTTATTTTTGTGCATAATTTGAATCTTGTTCATAAATTAAACTTTGTCCTTTACTGTTTGAAAGGGAACTTTTTCTATAAGATACAAACAAATTGGACAGAAATGTATATCATTTATTGAATTTAAGGAAGCTTTCAGCTTTTCTTGAAAATACTTTTTTTTTTTACATTCAGTCTTTGTCACAAACTCCACAGCTACCAAAAATGTGATCAAAGCTTTTATTTTCCTGAAAAACTGAAAGAAAAAAACATTTTTATAGACAGAAGTCTAAAAAAAAACCGTCAGCTCCTGCTGGACGGAGGTCCCCAGAACCAGGCTGAAGACCAGAGGTGACCGAGCCTTTAGAGCAGCTGGAACAGCCTACCAGAGCACATTAGATCTGCTGAGACCCATGGGCATTTTAAATCTCATTTAAAGACCATTTTTATTCTTTGGCTTTTAATTCTACCTGAGCAGGATACCTACAGTGGTAGTTTTTGTTGTGCTGTTTTACCTGACTGTATTTATTTTAGTCTGTTTTTATTCTATTTTTAGAACGGATCTATATTTTATCGTGGGTTTATATTTACTTTTACATGTAAAGCACGTTGGTCAGCTTTTGTTGTGTAAAATGTGCTCTATAAATAAAGTTTGAGTTGAGTTGAGTAATTATTATTAAATGATGGCGTTTAGACATGTTCATTAAATATTGAAAATAATGTCATTAATAAAAAAAAAGCTGCCTGAGATTCTCATTAAAACCTATTCATATGAGATATTCTTCTAGAGATGGTTAACTTCAAAAGTTAATGCCATAGTTTTGAGCAAGGAGCGCTCACTCTAACCTTTAACTGAGCCCCTATAAAACTGACTTCTATAGATGTATAGCTAACTTGAAATGTATTGACTCCAAAAGTAAAATTAGTTTATGCAAAGATTCATTTCTGCAAGTTTCATGAAACTCTGTGCAGTTTTAAATAAGATTTAGCAATTAAAATATGTGACTCTCAGCTATAACACCAAGTTTCAGCTCAGTGTTTGAAAAACTGACTGCGTTAAAGCCATTTATATATTTTCTAAGGTCAGCTGGCTGCAAGAATAATCAGGAATTGGGTTGACTTCAAAAGTTTATCAGTGTTAGATGTGCACCCAGTGAAAGCTTTCTGATACTCTCATTAAAATATGTCCAGTGGTTCATGGGACTTTTTGTACACAAAAAAAAAAACAAACAAAAAAATCTGACAACAGGGCCGGATCTAGCCAGCCCCACTAAGGGGGGCAGGTAGAATACCGGGTATACCGGGTACCGGGTACGAGTCTGGACATGCCAAGAGTTTTTTGGTCATCACACCCCCCCCCCCAATCCCTTAAATGCATCAAAAACTACACCATCATATCAGTTCCTCTATCCATAGATTTATTTTCATATTTGATCCCTACCCTCTGCATTTACCCGGGCTTGGGACCGGCACAAGTAAGACACTGGCTTATGCCCTGTTGAGGCTGCACTCATCTGTTTAGTTTTAGTTTTGTTTTTTTGTTCTTCTTTGTGTTTTTTTGTCCTTTTTTGTGTTTTTTTTGTTCATGTTTGTGTTTTTTTGTTGTTCATTTTTGTGTTTTTTTTGTTCTTTTTTGTTTTTTTGTTCTGTTTTTTTGTTCTTTTTGTGTTTTTTGTTCTTTTTTTTGTTTTTTGTTCTTTTTTGTGTGTTTTTTTGTTCTTTTTTGGATTTTGTTCTTTTTGTTTTTTTGGTTTTGTTTTCTTGTTCTTTTTGTGTTTTTTGTTTCTCTTTCTTTCTGTCATTCATCAGTAGCTATACTTGAATGAGGACAAATGGAAGAGAGCGCTCACTCTGACCATTTTTCACTGAAATATTTTTGAAATTTGTTATTTCTGCATGCAATTGCGTTGGGGGGGCAGTCATGAAATTTTGTGTGTGTGTGTGTGTGTGTGTGTGTGTGGGGGGGGGGGGGG
>SSNR01000055.1:2347283-2391332 GCA_006937965.1 Callopanchax toddi | reverse complement strand
GGGGGGGGGGGGGGGGGGGGGGGGCAATGCCCCCCTTGCCCATGCCTACATCCGGCCTCGACTGACAAATAAACAAAAACAGACAAAAACAGTCAAATTTGACTCCAGAAAAATCATCAAACTTCACTGTCCTGATCTCTTGAGTTCACAAGAACAGATGGAAAGAGGCAGATTTCTAAAAACTATTAAGGTGATTATTAGAAGTTCAGTTACAGTAAAGCCATTCTCTGTAAAACATTTTAATTCAAAGTCATGAGTGACACAAACATGAGCATGAAGGCACAGATTAGAACAGTTAAATAAGCCTTGATGTTGTCATTATGCTACCATGTGATGTTTTAGTCATTTAGGAAATTCTGTGAAACCTGGATAAGTGGCTTGCAGTCTTCCATTACTTTGTCACTGTCAGTAAACAGCCTCTTCTTTCCTTACAAATCACTGCAAGATCTATAGAATATCAGGAGAAGCCTCCAGTTTTTCAACACATTACACCTCATCTTAAAGCTTTTATTGTCGTTTCCTTCATCTCTCTGATCTATATGAGCGCTTTCCGTGTACGAGGCATGTCGAGTGCCCTGCTGGTTTGTCTGAGCTCAAGCTGCGTCAGATCCAGCTCTTAAAGAGGCAAGAGATTTTAAAAAGAACCTCAGATTGATGCTTTGACAGGGAGGAAGAGGACAAGAGACTCTCCCAGTAAAATAAACCACAAATTCTTTTCTGGAAAAGCTGCTGCGCGCTTCCAGCTTGTTGACACAACTGCTCCAGACAGATTGGTTTTCAGAAACCGGGTGTCAAATATACAGAGACTAGTTAAATTCAAGGTTGCCTCCCAAATGTTGGGGTTCTTTGTTTTTTCTCTCTCTTTTTTTTGTGTGCGTTTTGTTCATTTTTTGGGTGGCCTCCCAGAAATGGAGGAGACCACAGATATGAAAACATCTCAGAGAAGTGAGGCTCAACTGTACGTCCTTTAATAAGCAGAATTGATTTTATAATGACACTTTTCACAGTTTCTCTTTTCTTTGCAGTCAAACTTAATTCAGAATTCTTTTTCTGAAAGCTAAGCTAAGAAAGATCTTAGCTCTTACTGGGTGGGAAATTGAGGGTATTTACTTCTGCTGTGCAGCCAAACCCTTGAATTAGGATCCTAAATGATGAACGACTCCTTCCTGACTCTTTGTGGATCCCCACAAAATCCAGATAATCCCAAGAAACACTACTTTTTCTTAAAGTCATTGTCATTGGACAGAAAAGTCCAAAAACAGAGAGAAGAAGAGTGTGGGGGAAGTGATCTGACAGGTCGTTCCTGCATTAAGATCCATGACTGACACATTTGCTATGGAACTAGACATGTAGCTGTATGAGGGAGATAGAAAAAGACATCAAAAGGACAAGATGGACGTTAAAGCCACTCTGTTCCGCCACACATACAGAAACTGGATGTAAAAATGTTTACAGATCTTGTCTGGGGTTGTCAGCTGAGTGAGGTCACGGGGAACAAAGCTCCTCTTCACTAATTTCATTCCATCCAGGGTGGATATGGAGTTTAGCAGGGCACCCTCCTCCTGATTGTAAGTCTCTGATTCGTCACTTTTTCCATAACGAGCTCCCATTTGATCTGCATCCATCAAGATGGCGTCTCGTCTCAGACAACTGTCATTGTTTATCCAGTTTATGAAGATAACAGGCCCGTCTTCTGTGGGTTGTCGGTGTCAGATGAGCTGAGTGAGGTGGAGATTATCAGAGGAGAGGAGAATGATTCATTGTGTTGCTCTCTAATTGAATGATCCAGCATTCATCGTGGGCATGGCGGTGAGATCATCCCCTATCATTAAACCTAAAGGTTTTGGAAGCAGACTGCAGGACAGAAATGACCGTGTTGATGTGATTGTCTGTCTTAGCTTGTTATTTCAACCTGTTAATTACCTTCTTATTACCTGTGTGTAGTGACGCCTAGGTGTTTTTTTTTTATAAAAGTCACTTAGTAACCCTTTGAACATCCCTCTGATCTCCATTGTTTGGTAGCAAGCTCTCAGATTTTGAATGTCAAAAATATTAGGCATGATATTGGCCAGTTTATTAGGGACACCTATTCAATTGCTTGTTAATCCGCCAATCACAGCAGCTCATTTGATTTAGATGTCTAGATGTGGTGAAAACAACTTGCTGAAGTTCAAACTGAGCATCTGAGAAATGTTTCCAACCCCTCGTTGAATCAATCACATGAAGAATTAAGGCAGCCCTGAAGGAAAAATGGTCATGTTTTCCCTCATTCTATTTGAAAATAGTGTGGCTTAAACACAGATCTTCATAGTTCCCCATCACAATAAAGGGCAGAGCTGTAGATTTACTGGTTATTTTACATTCCAATCCCCACCATCAGCTGTGACTGAGGAATGAGGCTGTTGATTAAAAAGGATCCCCTGATGTATGGGTTCAGCCTCACAGATCAGGTGTAGAGCTACGTCTTTTGGGAGGATTCAGACAGTCGAGCTGCAGCTCCTTCATGGTGAAAAGGAGCCACGTGAAGTGGTTTGGGCATCTGGATGCGTTCCAGCTGAGTGGTTTCTGGCATGTTCAACTTAGAACTTTACCCTGGGGCTGACCCAGGACATGCAGGGGAGATTAAGTCTCTCAGCTGCAGATCTGGGGAGAAGAAAGCTTTGACAGCTCTAGCTTATAACATGCACTTACAAGTTGTTAATGCATTACTCAAAGCTGGTGGATTTGTGAGATAGATCAAGATTTTAATCAGTACATGACATGTCCTTAATTTGTTCTCACTTTTGGCTGCAACATTTGCATAAATGTCAAGATTTGTTTTTTACTTCCGCACAATTAAACTTTTGCACTCTTGGACCACATTTCAAAATGTACCCCGAATGCAATCACAAAAATACTATCTAATGTTTAACAAAGCTCCTGCAAGACAAAACATTATAACTGCAGAGGGAAATTACCCTAATATTTGGAAAAGTCTGTGAAACCTCTTAAAACACAAAAATGCATGCGGCTTAAATAACAGAAGACCGTTAATCAACTTTATTTGGAGAATAAATAATAAATTCACAATGTGTAAGTGAAGCATTTGCCTTGATGCATCACACTTCAACCCAAAAACATAAATTAAAGTTTTATTAATAGGATCCCTAAAGGGTCAATGTGTGTCAGTCACTTTAAATAAGTGATTAAAGGCCTTGAAGGACTGCAAATCCTTTATGCCACTTTTAAACTGATATCCTTTAATGTTGATAAATAATGAAACTGGTTAACATTTGGAAACAACTCAATTTAAGATGCAAATGACAAATAATCAACATTAGCAAACACAACAATGGCTACAGCTGAGTCAAACCAGACAGAGATCTAAAGCTTTATGTTGTAGCAGAGCGTCATCTCCAACATGTAATAGAATGAGTCTTAACTATTTCAAAATTTAGCTCACGGAAAGCTGACTTATTTATAGCCATTTCTGTGTTTGCTAAATTTAATTAGCTGTGACCACCATCTTTGAAACTCCAAAAGGTCATCAACTGTGGATGTACTATTCCCTGCATGTCTTTCAGCAGCATGCAGGTGATAATAGCAGGATGCATTTAGGATTTTCCTTTAAAAACATAACTGTATGTCCTGCAGGTGATTGACAGGAATCCAAACAAACCTTTAGCAGAACATGTGCACGGAGGATGAATTAGGAGAGACAGGAAGGTAAAGGAAGGTGTTTGACCTCTTGTAAGAAGCCATCTGTACATCATGTACGCCTGCTGCACAGATCAGTAACAGGCTGTCCTGAATGTTCTTACAGCATACACTCCCAGAGCTTCATAGATCATCTGACAACACTGAAAGGATTTTATGAACTGTGGCAAATTTACCTCTCATCCATCCTGCTCCCCCTTTTTTGGGAGGATAATGTCAAAAGTCTCAATTAGAAGTCAAGTTTTTTTTAGCACTTCATTAGACGGATGGTACGGATAGGTTTAAGGTAGTAGAACAAGTGTGTGGTTTTATGTTTTAGGGAGGGGGGTCATCTTGACTTTACCTCTATGGTGCAAATCTGTAAGCTAAAAGAAGGCAATCTTTTTCACATTTGTCTAGCGAGTCTCACATCAGAGCACAAAAAAGCAATTTACCCTCTCAGCTCAGCTCAAAGTAAACACACAGGCTGCATTGATAACCTCACCCCCCACCCCCCACACTCCCCTTCAAGCCTTTCTCCCTCGTGTGCTAAAAAGACACGAGGACGGGGAGGAGGAGGGGGGTGGCGGCGGCTGCTGGGTACACAGGTAAATGGACAAAATGATCCAGTTTGCCTCATTAGAGCAAAAAAAAAAAACAACCCCAAAACACCGTGTTCCCGGCAAAACTAGCAGAGTTGGGTCGTCATGGAAACCAAGCAGTGCTGTCACAGACTCGTTTCCGTGTCTGTCTCGTTCTGTGTTCATCGTCGGGGTGGGAGGGGTAAGGAGGGCGGCGGCGGTGGTGGTGGGGGCACTCAGATCACTGATACTCTACACCACAGGGCTATGACTCATACACATCCCTTTTTGCATCTGGAACAAAAAGAGGTGGGGGGGAAAAGCACACTGCATACACACACATGTAATTTGTATAGAACTCACACCTTGATGCACCTGCTTGAATGCAGTCTGTAAGTTTACTCTAAGTGTATGCAAACATGACTTGCAATCTTGAGTAAACACCATCACCATCCATCATTCATTGCTGATTTCTGTTTCTATTTGTCGACCTCTGACCCTTTTTTTATTTCAGGTAGATTACTCCCTTTAATCATGGTTCACTCTCACTGATCTGCTGATGTGATCACTGTTATTCCTGCCTATCTAGGCCACCAGATGTCAAAATCTATAGGGCTGTACAGAGAGCCCGACGACTACCCTGAGCTGGAATGTGAAGGATGTGGATGCCAAATTTGAAAAGAGGACAGAATCTGATCTGTGAGCATGTTTCAAAAAAAATCTTTTTTTTTCCACGCAGTGATTTTTCAGGGAAGGAATCACATACACCCATGCACAGAGAGGTAGAACAAAGAGAAGAGTGACCCAGCGTTGAGTCGTTCTCCTGCCACCGCCTGCAGCTGTCTCATCAAAGTCTCCCCTCTGACAGCTATTCACGTGCACACACTAAAGCGCTTACATGCACATACACTCCCCTCATGACCATTTATCTATTCTGCCAGCTTGATCTGGCTGTTTATCTCTTCAATCTTCTCCTAACTCAGATGGACACGCACGCACACCCCAGCCTCCCTCTGCCTCTCGTGCGTATCTTCTCCTTTAAACTCACATTAACTACATGTGGCTTAATACATGCTACAAATGAATGTGTGGATGAGGGATTAAAAAAACACCTTTGAGACGTTTAGTGTGGATTTGTGTCACAAGGAAGGTTTTATTAATCCTCAGTATTTCTCTGCTGCTGAATATTTATCCTTGCATCCTCTGCAGATACAAAGAAGATCTTTTACTTTCAGTTTTAATGATTCTCAGCTGACTTCATATAAATGCATCATGGTTTATGACCAATAGACATGTGACAAATATGGCTGACAAATTCTTTGTACAAGTCTTGAAGGGATATTTAGTATTTTATGGTGTTTTGTTGAGTATTTATAAGTGGTCAGTATCCTTCCTGCTGTAGATAAGAGTCAGTGATCACAGTTTGGCGAAGCCACAAAATCAAACATTTTGATGCCTTAAAATGGAGTAATTTGCAACATATCACTTTACGTACATCAGAAAGTCGCACAAACCAATTAAGATGCAAGCTAATAAACTATTAGCTCAAAGGAAAAACTTGAGCTCACAAATCACATTTAGCTCATCCTGGTGCAAAACTGTGGAAATTGCATGCACCAGTTTAAAAAGTTAAGACATTAAAATGGCTAAAAGTATTTTATTCTCCTAAAATTGTCAAAAAACACAACTCAAGTTTATGTTTTAGTCAAAATGATCAGAGAAGCGACATCCAAGGGGCCAAAGAGCCACATGTGGCTCCAGAGCCGCAGGTTGCAGACCCCTGCTGTTCGCCGTCTGGAGCCACCTGCTCCAAACCCTATAACCAATGAGACTGAATAACTTTTTAAAAAACCCCTCTCACTGAGATGTTTTTTCAAAAGCAAAAGCAAAAACCTAAAGCAGAAGCAAAACTGAGCTGCAGCAGAACCAAAACATACCCTTCAGAATAAAAGCCAAAATGGTCTGAGTAATGCAAAATTAAGTGAGAAACAAAAAGGTATGCTAATGAAATAAAATGTGAATTGTTAAGAGGTAAAATAAGTATTTTGTATAGAAATAGAAATATTTACATATGATTAGTTTATTTATGTTTTAGAGTAATTTTTTGTTTTGTTTTTGAATTTCACACTTTTGCTCCTGAAATGTTCTATTGGTTGCTTTGTTTGGGTATATTTTGGAGGTGACTGGAATTTTTTATTTATTTTTTTGGTTGATCCTTTTGGCACAAATCTTAACTCACAGTTTTTCCAAATACAGTTTTTCCACGTCGGGTAAACAGAAGTTGTAGCGGATGAATAATAGTTGGTTGTCAAGCTGGATCACTAAATATAGACATTTTTGGTTCACAAGTGATTCCTTAAATGATTTTATTGTCAAAAATAATGTTAAATCTTGTATACATTAAACATGCAACACATATATTATATCACATATTTATTATTTTCATATTATTTACAACGTGTTTACACTCAACTCAGAACAGAGAGCTACAAGACTCGTTTTCAAGTAAAAAATAAACAGTACTTATCTAAATTTGAGTGTGTTGTCTTGTAGCAGCTGTTCTCTCTCGTGACTCACTTGTCTCTCTCTCTCTTTCTCTCTGTTCATGACCAACACATGACTGACATGACTAACGATGGTACATCTGACATGCTTAGAGGTGGAGCCAGGACATCATCATTTGAAAAACGTTTTATTTTGGTTGTCTACACAAAAATCAAGGGTGGAGTTTCAAGATTTCTAGATGAAAAGTGTTATCATAAACCTATTTTATTCAACATATAAAGTCTGTTTATATTATTTTGGAGCTTGATTAGTTTCTGCACTTTGCCTCTTTATTTTTAGATGCTGAATTTATGGTGTTTTTGTATCTTAATTAGCATCACTTCTTGTTTTATTTTGTGTGACATTGGCATTGTGGAATCTCATCTCATTTGTCTAATTTATCTCTCTTTCTCCTCTCTTCTGGACTCAGAAATCAATATTAGCATTAATTTATGAAGGATTTCACAATTTGAAGAGAGTATTTTTGCTCCAGGGGCTAAAGGGAATGGTGCTCTGGTGTATGAAGTCCTTTTAGCATCTGCAGCTCATTACAGAGGAGTATGTTATATATGAACACGTCAGTATTTATTTGACAGAAATATTAAAATACAGCAGTATGTTGCAATAGAACAATGGTTAGATGATGCAGCTGTCACATGTCACATTTAATCAATATTGGTTCAAAATGATGCACAAAGAGAGGAATCGAAGGAGAGAAATGAATCTGGGCGATGAGATGAGGAGCATATATTTTGGAAGGGTTTCCTAGTCCTTGCTTTTCTGGCTATGTCTGCAGTTTATTTCATCCCGTGCATCGTGACACATCTGAGTCATTAAACAAATTACAGAACACTGGTACAAAACAGACCATGACCCCTGACAGAGAGGCACACATGCAGAGGTTCACCGTCTTGTTACGGTTTATTTTCAGAGCCATCTACTAATGCATTAAACAAACTAATGAGATGTGAAACTGTCACTGATTGCAACGTTTGGGTCTGATCCTGTAACGAAACAGTGTGCGACATAAAACAGCCAACTGCAAATCAAACATCAGTTAACAAGAAAGTAAGAAGGTCTCGTTCGCTGCGGTGCATAGCTGATGAGTTTCCTGCCTTACTGCTTCCAGCCAGCCAGCCAGCCGCTCCCCAGCTTACCAGCTTGTGCATGACTCATCACACAGAGCATGTGATCGTTTTCTTAATGCACACACATGCAGAGACTTCCATTTATCTGCCAGGGGGTTCCCTCCCCATCAGTGCACAACAGGCATAAAGACATCCCTGGAAGAAAAACTATAAAGGGAAACCCTGGCGTATCTGTCTGTGTGGGTGTGTTTCTTCTAGCATGAAATGTTTGTGCTGATAGCAGCTTGAGTGGATGTGTTGAGTGTGTTGATTTTCCTACAGGCCACCATTTGATGAGGGATGAGTCATCCGGATGGAGACCCCGAGGAGGACTGGCAGGTTGGTGAATCACCCTGAAAAAAACTCATGAAGCAAAAGAAGCATAAACTGTTGATTAAGTACATGCATTTTTTCTCCAGTAATAATATGCAAAATAATCTATATCAGTGTTTATATATGACGGCATGCAAACATATGCCGCTCATCCATTTGCATGTGTGACAGCACGCACACATTCATGCATTTATGCATATGTTATGCTTCTAAAAGCTTTGAGCTGTTTTTGTTTGTCTCCTTGCAGAGTGTGGAGACTCAGTGTGTACATATATCAGAGAAACGCCACCGGGGATTGTTGACTCCATTAATCCAGTATGCATGGGAGTATTTCTCATTCCACACACACACACACACACACCCTCCGACTCTAATAAGCTTGCTAAAACAATATGAATGGTAAAATGCACACATGGCTGTGAGCATCTGCACTTTGTATGCAGATGCAATTTAAATGATCTCATTATTTTCTTGTCAAAAATATATTTACACTCATTTGCAACCGCAAAATCCAACGTGATGAGTTCTGATGTCTCCAGCTCTGTGTCAGTTTCATTATTCAAAATCCTGCATCTGATGTTCGTGTTGTGATGCTGCTTCGCCGATCACCCCCTCCAAAGGAAAAGAGTCAATAATGTTTTTACCTGTGTGTTTGTCTTTCTGTCAGCAAAATATCTCATGAACCACTGGATGAAACTCTCAGAAAGCAGTCATCAGACATACATCTACAGCTATCTAACTTTTAAAGTAATTTTGCAATGGTACAGGTGATGCAAATAGAATGCTGCAGCCATCTAGAAAAAAAAATCATATCAACGTCTTAAACTCACAATGTAAATTTCTTAAACACTTAGTATTTAAGGTGGTTTGAAGGCTTTAGATGACTTATGGCTGTGCTGTGTTTTTCACAGATAGCGCATTCAGAAGGAGGTGTTCACATAAAGCCAAAGTGAGGGATCATTGTCACAAATGCGGCTGTGGTTTTAAGCCGTCGGAGCCTATCTCCTTACATTAAGATGATTTATCAGCGAGGCGGGATGCTTGGCTGATGATGAGGCAGTTATCGAGGATAGACAACAGCAAGATCATTAATCTTCCCCCTGATCACCATGCAGAGGTCTTTCTGTGTGTGTGTGTGTGTGAGAATGTGTAGTTATTTTGCAGGCATAAAAGCAGCCCTTGCTTGTTCTCGGTTCCACATTTAAGGATTTATCAACAAAAACAGGACACTCTGTCTCTTTCGATGCATCTTTAGCTTTATCAAACATTCTCACACTTGTACACACACACACACCGATTTTCTTTCCCAAAGGTCACCTCGAGCTGCACAAATTGGCTTTGGTTGGCTGAGGTCTCAGTGCTGGCAAATTAGTGAGGCACTGCATCTCTTTGAAAGTCTGAATCTGACTTTTTTTTAAAATCCAAGCAGCGTTCTCTCTCCTCTTTTCTTTGTTTCCAATTTAATCTCTTTCTTGTTTTCTCACCTCCTCTTTAATTCCTCCTCCCTTTTTCCTCTCATTCATCAAATCCCCATCTCCTCCTGTTTTTTTTGTCGTGTTTTTTCCCCCCACCTTCACTCTCTCGCTCTTCTCTTCCTTTTTCCAGAGCTGATAAATGGAAAGTTCTCCTGCATCACGAAACGCAGCAGGCGTATTATTCCTTTACCTGCTCACTCGCTCATTCAGAAAGCTGTTAAAAAGCAGTTCCACTTTTGGAGTGTTGTTCTTGCTCTGCTGTTAAAGCATTCCTTCATCCGCACTTATCGCTGCGGTGACCGTTTGCGTGGCTGAAATGTAGGATCTCTTTCATTAAGGAAGGATGATATTCCTGTGTCACCAAACAAGCCAAGGCTATTAATTTACTGCCAGCAGAGCTGTCAGAGGAAACAAGCTCTCATTTTGTAACCAACATCAGAGTGCATCCATGTGAAAAATGAAGAATTAAATATTGCATACAAAATGAAAAGCGTGCTGGTAAAGCGCTCCTCTAAGAACGACCGTAAGTAATACTTACACTCTGAGAAATTAACATGTAAACACAGAAAACGGATGTTAATATTTGATGTTTGTTGTCCCCTCAGGGTGAATTCTGCTTTACTGTGATTTTATTGGAGAGTTATATGTGTTTTGCTAATTGTAAAACAGGGCTGGATCTAGCCAGCCCCACTAAAGGGGGCAGGTGGAATATCAGGGGGGGCGAGTCTGGACATGCCAAGAATTTTTTGGTCATCACATCCACCGCAATCCCTTAAATGCATCAACAACTACGCCATCATCATATCAGTTCCTCTATCCATAGATTTATTTTCATATTTGATCCCTATCCTCTGCATTTACCCGGGCTTGGGACCGGCACAAGTAGGACACTGGCTGATGCCCTGTTGAGGCTGCATTGATCTGTTTATTTTTTGTTTTTTGTGGGGTTTTTTTGTTCTTTTTTTGTGTTTTTTTGTTCTTTTTGTGTTTTTGTTCTTTTTTTGTGTTTTTGTTGTTCTTTTTGTGTTTTTTGGTTTGTTTTGTTGTTCTTTTTGTGTTTTTGTTTGTTTTTTGTTCCTTCTTTTGTTTTTTTGTTCTTTTTGTGTTTTTTGTTCTCTTTTGGTTTTTTGTTTTTTGTTTGTTTTTTGTTCTCTTTTGTTTTGTTTTTTTGTGTTTGTTTGTTTTTTTTGTTCTTTTTTGTGTTTTTTTGTTTTGTTTTTTGTGTTTTTTATTCTTTTTGGGTTTTTTTTAGGTTTTTTTGTGTGTTTTTTGTTCTTTTTTGTTTGTTGTTGTTCTTTTTGTGTTTTTGTTTTGTTTTTGTTTGTTCTTTTTTGTTCTTTTTGTTTTTTGTGTTCTTTTTGTGTGTTTTTGTTCTTTCTTGTTTATTTTTTGTTCTTTTTTGTTTTGTTTTTGTTCTTTTTTGTTTATTTTTTGTTTTGTTTTTTGTTCTTTTTTGTTTGGTTTTTTTGTTCTTTTTGTGTTTTTTGTTTGGTTTTTTGTTCTTTTTGTGTTTTTTGTTTATTTTTTGTTCTTTTTGTGTTTTGTTTTTTGTTCTTTTTTGCGTTTTTGTTTTTCTTTCTTTCTGTGTCATTCATCAGTAGCTACTTTGAATGAGGACAAACGGAAGACAGCGCTCACTCTGACCATTTTTCACTGAAATATTTTTGAAATTTGTTATATCTGCAATGCAATCGCATTTGGGGGGGGGGGGGTAGTCATGAAATTTTGGAGGAGCAATGCCTCCCCTTGCCCATGCCTACATCTGGCCTCGTTGTAAAAGCAGATTTTATTGGGAATTTTAAATAAAACAGTTTACCTGAAGAGTTTTTACAAAATAAAATATTTTTTGTCTATACATATTTTAAACAACAATATAACTAAACACCAAGGGTGCATCTGTTCTTGTAATGAAGATTTTGGGTCGCAACTTAAAAAAAAAACTACTTTAAAATGAATTCCTTCAAACATTTATCCTACAAATACAAATAATCAACTTACAATATATAGTATATTGTACTGTTTCTGCAAATTTTTCACCATATTTATTCAGTGTTTGTTAGTAATTCTTTTTGCACCCTCATAAATAATGGTCAAACTGACTCACTGAGTGACAAAACATTAAACTATGCTTTAGCTCAATTATTAATGGTTGTCAACTGCAGAATTTTGCTTTTGAAGTCAGATGTTGCAGCAAATTTTACGCTTCTTCAAACCAGATCTCTAAAGACAACCAATGGATAAATAATAAATATCATGAGTCTTTAATTAGTTGAGCTCTTAAGGGGGTTTCCAATCACAAGGGGACTGGGACTGGTCTGTGGTGTTTGATTTTTGAAAAATTATTAAGTGCAAAATACTGTAGTTACATTTGTATTATATATAATAATTAACTTTAGTGTTATGTTCTTTATCGTGCTTTTCTATGAGTGTGATTATTACCTCCACTGGTCTGTGCACAGCAGGCTGTTGCACCACTTTGGTTAAATGGCTTTACGTATCCATCTTGAATTAAACATCTAACACACTGACCAGGTAGATAAACATCTGATTTGATGTGATTTAATTCAAGAATTTTGTTCCCAGAAAGGATAAGTGTTCTGTATAAAATACTATATTTATTATATCATAGCCAGGTGTTCTCCATGGTTAGTTTTTAAAAGAAAGTAAAACTTCTGAAATAAGTTACAATAATTTGAATAAAAGCTTCTTGTTCTTATATTTAAAGTATTTCTTTAATGTTCAAAACTTTGTTTGTATACATACAACACGTCTTTAAAACTCATTGGCTTTTTTAACTGAACCTTTATGTGGAACTATAAGCAGCCTTTGCAGACAAACATGAGTATTAAAACAAGAAGTTTAAATATGAACCTCAAATGCACAAATACTGGAATCAAAAAGGCTGTTGCCTGAGCTAAAAGATGTTAAGAAAGCATTGAATGTCATCTATTCACATTCTTTAATGGTAAGCATGAGTGTCTTTGGATGTATTCATTTTCAGTGAGTGTGTTTTTAGGGCTACATATCTTCTGTCTTCTTTTAAAATCTACTTCTCATTTTTATGTTTGTGTCTAAAAATAATCAAGTGAAGAGCTTTGGTTTATTGTACCCTACTATCTGAGGTTCAGTGTGCCCATCATTGCAGATATGGAGATCGGATAAACATGAAAACTGAAGAAAAAAAAAGAGGCTGATTTAGTAACTTACAAGCAAAAACCAAACAGAAGCACTCTGGGAGCTAAAAGCACAAATGTAACACAACTAAAGAGGCTATTTAAGCAGGGGGGGGGGGGTGATTAGTGGATGATTGGCAGATGAGGAACAGGTGTGTGAGGCTGAATAGGGCCGTAAAAACAATAAGATAACACCAGGAATGAAAGTAAAACAAAACTGAATGTAGAACATGTATTTTTTAAAATGCATGAAGAGCAATATCAAACTATTGTTCTCATGTCAGCTTTGACTCAGGTTACTTATTTCCAAGTATCACATGAAACAATCACAAGCTTGAAAATAGATAAATACCTAAAAAGTTGTGTAACTCATTTTCACATTCTATGTTTTTCTAGTCTAAGAATACTTCTCATAATAAGTAGTGTATTTCAATTGTAAACAATTATTAATAAAGTTCTTTGCAAACTACGAAAACTAATCTTAAGGTATGAGTAAATCTTTTTATTCTATAAAATTAAATGTAGCTATTTTACACATAAGACAATGTTGTAAGTACTAACCTTTTAATTTCATGGTTATTTTAAGATAAAAACAGTTCCACCCAATTATTAATTAACTTTTACATAATTTCAAACATGTTTAGTGAATTTATGATGCTGTTGATAAAGGAGTACTATAGCTCATGAGACATAGCTGATAAAAAGGTGAAATTGTCCTGCAGTATTCTCTCATTGTGTAACTGTAGGCATTTAGTCAGTTTCAGTACAGAACAGAACAGATAGCACAGACAACAGACTGAGAAAGTACTTCCTTTGATCTCCACCAAGTGAGTCCTCATCTTTTGTTTTGCCATCGGCTGCGTTGGCATGGAAACCTCACCAGAGTGAGGAACGCTGTGGTCGATCAGCAAATGGGTCACATGGAGAGTAAAACAAGCAAAGACCCGCACAGAGACACACACAGAGTTGTGTGGCAAACCCCTTAGCATCAAGTGCAGCATTACAAAGCACCGAAACCCCTGACCTATTTCACCACCGGGAGCAGGAACGAGCCCCTTTCTTTTGCACAACATGCCTACGATGCAACACACTGTACAGTTAAAGTATAAGCCAGGAGCCATATAGTTTACAGTAGATACTCTTTGCCCTTTGCACAGGGCTACTACTTTCCTTTTAGGAATTATGTTTAAAGTCAGTGTATGTTGATTCTTAAGGTGGATTCCTGTCAGATTTCAAATAAAACGCAAAATAAAAGTAGTATTTGTCTCTCTGAGACCATTCCAGGTTCCATTTAGTGTTGTTGAGATGAAAGTTTAGCTAAAAACAACCCTGCTTCCTGCCCTGATTTGTTAACTTTGAACATTCACTACAAATAAAACCACGTGACATTAGAAGAAGAGAACTTATTGGCAGATTGTTATTCAGCTCTCTGATGCCCTGCTGTGCTGACCAATTTACAGCCAGCCACAAGGTCCTATTTGCATTTATGATGCCCAAACCAGTGAAAGATTTAGTGCTACAGGAGTTATGTGAGTCTTGGTTCACTGCCACATATCGGTGACCTTGTAAAAGTATCTGCAGGCCAACGTGATGAAATAAAAGACTGTGTTTACAGCAGCAAAATTCATGAAGAAGACTTCGCAGGAGAAAATAACTTCTCTGTTTCAGTCTGACAACTTTTTTTTCTTTTTTTTGCAATCAGCAGTAAATAATGGTATAAGTGATGTAAAGAGATCTAAACAACACTCATTCCAGGGTGTCTGGCTGCCTGGCTTCTCCTGCGTGGTTCATGACTAGCATTCAGTTACATCATTCTTCAGAGAGCGGAAGCTCAGATTACAGGAAAAGGCAAACACGGGCCTCTGGGGTCTGTACGAGTGTGTGTTTGCATGCGTGTGAGTGTGTGTGTGTGTGCGTGCACTCGCTTCTGTGTGCTCTTCTTATACGACAAATCAGGATGTTTGACACGTTTCTCTGGATGGATTAAATTTTGCTGGGATTCAGATTTCATCATTGAGTTTGACACACAGTTTCGGGGCTGTTTGTATAGTTGAGATTTGGGTCTCTGTGCACTGCACATTCCCATGATTCTCACTGAGAGGCTCCTTTTTCCATTAAGTTAGAATAGACTTCATTAGGATATGCAAAACTAGTCTTATTTGAGCAAAATATGTTTTTGTTATTGTATTTTCTTTTTCTTTAATAGAAATTCATGAAGGAAGTGGCTTATATGAGAGAGAGAGATTTATTGATAGTTTATTTTAGACTCAAGTTACATTTGTTGAGACCCTAGAACTTATCCAAAAGCAAGAACTCCAAATGATAAAACTGCAGATAAAAAACAGAGCACCAGTTGCCCTTAAATATATAAAAAAAGCATCAACTTCCTTCAATAATTAGGAAATTGATTTTGCAATGATCCAAGCTTAAGTCCTGCATGATGTATAAACTGTAAAAGAATTGTAAAGAAAACCAAAGATGAACAGAAATGTTCAATCTGCTGCCGGTAGTTTATTAGCATCATCATGGTAACTACCACTGGCTTATTAGGATCACCTGACAACACACTTGTCTCTCACTTCCTGAGCAATACCAATGAGACAGGCATCCAGGAAAACATGCAGTCACTGTGCAAAAACACATGTCCATTTTTGTGTGCTTACCATGTTCTACATAGGAGATGTGGCAAGTTAAAAAGGCTGATAATTTCAAGTTTTTAAAATGTAAAGCTTGTAGGAATAAGAACTGTTCTTTTGTAAGAACTGTGGAAAGTTCAGACAGTAATAAGATAAGGGTGATTTGTTGCTTATGCAATAGACTTTTTGTTGTTTTAATACATTAAAATTGTCATATATCACCTCCCTTGTGTCATATGTCTCCCTCTAGTGTCCTGTCTTGTGCTTTGTCTAACCCTCTGCCTTTTGTCTCCCACAGGTGAATCCAATTGTCATCCTGCCACCTGTGTCTCGTCTTGTCATCACCTCCCCAGTATATTAGTGTGCCTGTCTTGTCTGTGTTTGTCGGATCTTTGTCTTCATGTCTCCAGCCCTGGTTTCTCTTCGTGTCTCCCTACCGTTAATTAAAATCTGTTTTTGAACTTCATCTGTGCCTGGATCCTCCTTTAAACCTCCCAAACTTGACAAAAATAACTACAAAATACATTATCTTAGATCCAAAACAGCACCAGACCCTCTTTTTTCCATCAGTGTAGGTAGACTATGTGCAGGCACTGAGGCAGCTAAGTGCACAAAAAGCTGCATAACAGCCAAGGTGATGTAAAGCAGCTGAGAGCAGGTTGAAGAGGAGATACAGTGGAAGTTGGGACACAGCTCACATGGCATCTCTGCTAACAAGCATGTTGGTTAAATCAGTGCTTCATAATTAACAAGACAGAACGGGCTTCCAGATGTTCCTGAGTCAATTGCACATCAATAAGTCCAGCTGAGGCCAGTGGCTGTGTCTCTCTGTGTCTCTCGTCTCATCCCTCAGACTCTCTCATCCCCTCCTCTTCCATCTGTCTCCTCGCTAGCTTGGTGTGTAGACGTCTGTCCCTTCATCCCGCTCCCTGTCTTGCCAGGCGGTGGAGTTGAGATGAATTTCACAGTCTGTTTGAAGCTGCTTCCCAGGCGTGTGGATAAATGGATGCCGTTTCTGTGTGCTGTTGCTGCGGCTGCTGATGTTGCCGTTTCTTAGCATCTCAGGAGCCGGGCGACTGTCATGTTCTCTGCCTCTGCCTCTCACCGCGTTCACACCCTCATCACGGTGATTTGAGCCAGACCTTTTTTGATTGTAGGTTGTTAAAGTGCTGCAGCGTATTGGAGGATTGTTCACATACCATTAACAGACGTGCACTGCTGCACTTATAGGCTCTGAGTAATGTGAAATGCATTTCCCGCTGTCAAAAACAAGGTGTAGCTAATTGAAACCTGATGTAGTCAGTTACGAGTGCCATTGTAACTACATTTGCTCACAGTTATGGTTTTATTAGTTCAGGCTGTCTTCTGGTTGGACGTCTATTGTTTGGAAAAAGTTTTTTATTTGCCTTGAATTTTTTTTGCAAATTTTTTGCCTAAATATGCTTTGGGTTATTCTACAGTATTAAAAACATACATTAGAAAAAACTATATGCACAGAGTCTGTTTGTTTCAAATGCTTTTAAAAAGTACAATGACTGAAATAACTTCCAGTGTTTGGTTCTGATCCATTCTTGTATGTTTTTAGTTATGTTTTGGGTCATCGTCCTGTTGAAGGGCCCATAACCTGTAAGCTTTCTGACTGTGGGTGGCACATTTCACTCCAGAATGCCTTAATATTCCTGAGATTTCATTGGACCCTGAACTAGGGGTGGGTACCTTTCACATCTGAATCAATACGATACCAATTCCCGGTATCTAAGTATCAAAACCGGTACTTAACGATACCAATTTTCAATACTTTTGACTGTTTAATAATTAATTAAATCTATTTTTAGCATAGCAACTTTATTTATAAAGCACTTTTAAACAATACAAAGATTGACCAAAGTGCTGAACATTAAGATAAACATAAAACATACCTATACCAATAAAACAGTAAAACAGATACAGATAAAAGACAGGTTAAAAAGGTTAAAACAATTAAAACCATAAAAACAAACAAGTGTCACCACTCACTCCTGACTAAATAGGGAATAAAAGTGTGTCTTCAGACGAGACTTAAAAACCGCAAGTGATGGAGCCTGTCTGACAGGAAGTGGGAGGTCATTCCAGAGTTTTGGGGCCAGAACTGAAAAGGATCGATCAACCAACAACAGCTGTTCTGAGGATCTGAGAGAGCGAGATGGGACATATGGCTGCAGGAGTTCAGTCAAATAAAAAGGAGCGCTAGCTGCCATTAAGAGACTTAAAAACAAATTCTCCAAAACTCCAAAAGATTTTAGTATAGTTTTAGTCAGTCCTTGTCAGTTTAGACTAAATTGACAAAGCTACTCGGATGAGCAGCGAAACGTCTTCAAAGAACCAAATAAGTCCAGTTGCCTTTATTTAAAACCCTTTTTTGGATTATCATAACCTGGATGACTGAGAACCTTCACCACCATACTTCTCTAACGTTCGGCCATAATGATAACAAAGATATGTCGATGTTTAATGAATAAAATTTTAGTCATCAAAGCGCTGCATTTAGCTTGTCTATGTCTCGTTAACGTCTTGGCAAATTGCTATCTCACAAGTTCTCATTAATAAAAGACAGGTGACAAAACAAAGCACCATTTCCTGAATTGGTCCGGTGCCACAAAATTCAATTGGTGTCTTAAAAAGTACCGAATTAGATACCCATCCCAATCCTGAACAGATTCTAGATATCCTGTACCACATGCAGCAAAGCAGACCAGAACAACCAAGCCTCCTCCATGTTTCACAGTAGGTACAACAATAGTTTTCATTGCTCCAAATAGCTCCAGGTTTGCCTCATCTCTTCCAAAATATTCTTCTAAAAGCCATGTGGCTCACCAACATGCGTTCAGTTCATATTTTTATGTTTGGTGTCCTCTTTCCATTAAGTCCACATTGGCTCAGTGACAGATGTGATCTGACACGAATGAACCTTGACCTTAAAGTTTACCTCTAATCCCTTTGAAAGCTTTTCTCTTCAATTTGTCATCCATTTCCCTCATGCAGCCGCATCCATGAAGGGTGTCTGCAGTGCTTTAGACCTTAAACCTCTGAATAATCTGTCAAAAAGAGTAGAGAGGAACATCAATCTGATTGGAGATGGTCAATGCCGGTCAATAATTGTCTTTCTAATCTCCTGAGATGAGTCTGTTCTCAGTTTTTTGTGGTCTATGTTCAGTCTGGTACACATCCTGATACCAAACAGCACTAATAAAGTCAGCTCTTCAAAGTTTTCTTCCCAGTCAGAACATCTTCAGGTCATTCCTGGTATGCAGGGATCTGTACGCAACAGAAATAACCACAAAAGCACAAACAATGAATCAATACAAGGCTCACGGGTGTCCTGGCTACAAGTCCATGTCAAAACACACAGAGCGTTACGACTTGCAGGTTGTGTGGGGCCTTGTACACCCAGAGTGGCCATTTTTATCCCAGATGTTTTGACTACAGGATGAAAACATTAATAGTGCCCCAGTAAACCTAGAAAATGAGCTGGCTTGTATAACAGCAGGATTTCCCCTCAAATAGAATGAATGCATCTTTTATGCACTCGTGCAGTTCCTGGTATGAAATGTCAAAGTGTCTGCTGTGAATCAGGTCTATTGTCTGAGCAGCCATGTTGATCACTATCTCCTACTGAGAGCACCTATACTGTAATGTGCACGAGGGTTAGAACTTAGAGGTGGGCAGGTACGGTGTGTTTTCAAGTCGATGGACTGGAGGAAGAGACAAGAGGAAAATTAACTTTGGAAAGGAAACAATCTAAATAGTCATAGTTCAGTGATCTTATAGAACATTGCAAACATCAAATTATTTGTAGTTTATTCTGTTTTATCTCAGCAGGATTATTAAGGTTTTGATTTTATTTCTAATTTCCAAAGATCTCAACAAGATTATGCAAAAAGTTTGACTGATGGCTTTCTTTTCCCTGGATTTATTTGAGGGACAGGTTTGGTGTATCCTTCATCGCCCACCCCACTCCCTAGATTTATAGTGGGCCGAATGGAGATTGTTGTTCTTATAACAATGGCTAGGCAACAGAGCATACACCAAGGTATGGTAAGGCAAGGTAAAGTAAGGTAAGGAATAAATGTGAAGGCTAGACCACCCAATTTCAGAGCCACTCACTTCCGGTTTTCATGGTTGATGAAGGACCCGCCTCAGAATCACACTCAAGGACTCACTTGATGGAAGGATGTGTTATTGACTGACATGACTAACTGCCCTAGCTAGTGCGATGACTTCAGTCACTGACTTCATCAGAAGAAGAGACAAGACCTCAAACATAGAGGAGGTCAAATAACTGGCAGGATGGTGCACTGATCACTACCTTCTGTTCAACACCACTAAAACAAAGGAGATGGGGATGGATTCCAACACGCGCAGAAGGAAACTAGCTCTTCTCCACATCAATGGTGACTGTGTCCAGCAGGTGTCTTCTTTTAACTTATATATAACTGAGAACCTTTCGTGGATGACCAACACCAATGCAGTGGTTAAAAAAGCCCAACAAAGACTCTACTTCCTCAGGATGCTGAAGAGGAACCATCTGGAGAAGAAACTGTTGGTGGCTTTCCACCGCAGCACCATCCTCAGCCACTGTATCACGGCCTGGTATGCCAACAGTTTGGGGGCAGACAGGAAAAATCTGCAGACGGTCATTAAGTCAGCTCAGAAGATCACCAGATGTCCCCTGCCCTCTCTTGAGAGTATAACCAGTATGCAACCAGAAAAATAGCTGCTGACCCATCTCATCTTTAACCTCGTGCCTTCTGGCAGGAGGTACAGGTGTTCAAAAAGCTGGACAACCAGGCTGAGAAACAACTTTTTCCACAGGCCATCAGAACACTGAACACTGGTCCCAGTGGGAGATGCTGGTGAGCTCCACTCACCAATATGGGTGTTCGAGATTGACAAATAAAGATATAATATTTTTGTCATTTTCAAATAACAAAAATATGATGATATTTTAATAACCTAAAACAGTGTTAAGTCTAATGTTCTGTCTGTTGGTTCTAGGATATTTCCTAATGCTGATGATATTTATATGAATATCTTCACTGTTACCGTGGGTTTCCCAGACCCTGAAGCTTTTTCTCTATCTCATCCAGTGGTTCGTCTGGAGATGGTGAAACGGGCTTGTTGTCACTATAAAGACTGTAAACTGCAGATTGTAGGGCGCCTGTAGTCACTAGCCTCCAAAGCTAACACCAGCTTATCCGGGCTAACGGACGTATAAAGGGAATAGGCATTTCAGTGGGTGACCAGCCTAGGAATGCTAAATATTAGCCTCTGTAATGCTAACTTAAGTGAGCAGTCTTTGTTTCATTTGCCAGCACCAGTGTTACTGTACACTGGCCTATCATTGATCAGATCAGTAGCTAGCTTTGGAAGGGACATAGTCACATGCTACAAGGACGTAGCTGTCACTGGGTGTGCAGTAGTTTTGAGTTTGGCTCAGTGCAATAGACTTGCCATAAGTTTTAACGAGGGAGATGATGACGATGGCTGAGAAGCTCTTAATTGTTAACAAGTTCGTTCAATTCTCGCAGCAGACACACTAGTATGACGTAGCACAATGTGAAGAATACATTTCAGGTTATTTTTCATTACTCTCTTGCAAAGGAGGGTTAATGCTCGATAATGCCTGCTGCCTCATCGTCCACATAAAAATTTTAATATTATTGAAAACGATATATATCGCACGCACCTACTCACCTTTTTCTAATTGCAATATTCTGTGCAATGTCCAACATTCCCTCATCTCCCTTATCCTGCACAACAGTTGAATTACTATTAATACTGTCATCTTAAGCATGGCATTTCAGTATGTTGTGTGCATTTCTATTTTTAACTCACTATTTCTTATTTTGATGAACATCAAGATCTTGCAATAGTACCGATGAACGGCAAATGTTGCTAACTTCACTTCTATCCGATGAATGAAGCAGAACGGATACATGTGGTTTTGGAAAGTCTCACTGAGTTTAGAAAGTGCAGCCACATCTATGTGGTAACAAAAGGATTTGTAACAATAATCCTTGTTTTGGGGCTGAAGACGATGTTTTTATACCTCACAGTGTATGGGCTTGCATCCACATGTTGATGCTTCTGTCTGAATTTTGCCCCAACTAGGCCATCATCCCACAGAGACCTAAAGAAAAGTGCACACGCATTGTAATGTTCAACCTCAGCTAATACTCAGAGCGCATTTCATTCTGCTAAAATCTGGCTAAAGCAGCAAGTTCTGCTCTTCGTTTGCTCAGGAACGATTTTGCCTCCAGGCTTTGGGGAATCAGACTGAGCTGTGAGTTGTCTGTGCTGTGGTAAAACTGAATACTGCATGAGCTGAATTGTGCTTTTAAGACACGAGCGTGTTGACATTTGAAGGCTAATTCACAGAAACCCCTCCAAGACAGGGTGGGTTTATTTCAGCTCAAACTAAAAAAAAAAAACCCAACTCTCATCCCTTTCTTTTTGTACGGCATGGGTTCTTCTCAAATTACTTTTAATGCAATTCAGCAAAGCGACAATAATGTGGCCCCCAAGCAAAACCTGCAGGCCACATGCAAAACACAACATAGACCGATAAGATGGCATGCATTCAGCCTGAGCATTGTTCACCCGTTACACTTGACCCACATGCAGATTGATTGTTTTATTGCTTAACATTTAAAGCACCGATTATACCTGGTTTCTGTTCAGATTTGTGGGGAGCTGGTTCTCATTTCTATTGGCTGAGAGGTGGAGGTACACCTTGGACAGGTTACTTGCCATCTGTAACACGTATATTCTCCCCCAGAAGGTATAAGACATGTATAGTATTATGATAGGTTGTGAGGAAAGGACTAATCCTGATAAAGAGGGAGAGACAGATGCTTCTAAAAGCTGATTATTATTGTTATTCCCTTTATTTCTCTCCACCCAACAACTGCTCTCTTTCTCACTCTTGTCATTTCTTATGTGTCTTCTATCTTTCTGCTTGTCCACTCTGCTGCCCAAGCAAATGTAATATCTCAAACGTTTTCTGTCATAGAGAACATGTGCTGCACAAATGATCTCTGATCAGAGGTCTGAACTTCTAGAATGACAAAACTGAACATTAAAACTGGGACAAAGACCAATTCATTGTCATAGACCTCTATAGTTCTCTCTGTTTGGCTCTTCCACAGAAAGCATGAAGCTCTATACCTAAATTCTATGCTTTATTCAAGAGCTGTTTTCATTATCCAGAACCCAACTTTGTGGCATTATAAAAAACAAAGCTGTAAAAGTGAACCAAGCTGAAAGACATTAAAAGCCTTTATGGAATAAGAGTAAGAAGAACTGGCAGAGATGAGATAAACAGACAAGTCCCCCGTGTTTGCTTTTTAGTTGTAATTTTTAGAACATTTAAACTTCAGTGGCTCAGTCCTATTATAGCTTCAGACTACACAGAATAATCACTGTTCGATTTGCATAGAAGGCTGCATGTGTCTGTGAATAAATGCACAATGTCAGAAGATGTAAATCTATGTAAAGGATATGCAAACCTCTGTGTGGTGATTGGGCGCCTCTTATTAGTCACTGGATAATGTGTGAGGTAATGCGGATTCAACCCAGCTTTATGTATAAAGCACTTTAAAGCAACAAGAACAGAACTCAAGTGTTTTACAGTAAAATAAATTAAGAGCCACAGCATTCATAAAACATAAAAAATTAAAGGCATAAAACATAGTCCCAAGTCAAATAAAACATCAAATTAGCCTCTGAAGTTGTTAAAATCATTCAGCAGCATTTTGCACCCTCTGGAGATGAGTGCTAGAGGAAGCACTGACCCCTGTACACAGTGCATTACTGTAATCCAGCTGAGTGGCAACAGAGATGTGGATTACTGCCTCATAGTGCTGCCTGGACAGAATGGGCTTTATTTTAGCCAGCTGTCTCAGCGGGTAAAAGCTTGATTTATAAACTGCCCTGATCTGACTGTTGGGCTTAATATCAGCATCTTCTTTGACCCCCAGGTTCAGGATAATTAGAAACCCACACATCAGGGGTCTCAAAGTAAGTAACAAAACATCACTTCTCTCTTTTTCTTATGAAATTTAAAGTTGTAAAAAGCCATCTATATGGTTTTTCAGGGGCACATAAATCTGACAGTTGTCGGTGTAAAAGTGGAACACAAAAGTACGAAACCCAAGTGGACGCGAATAAGGACGAGGCCTTAAACTGAGCCCTGTGGGACACCATACAAGAGAAGGACGAGGAAGCACTGAGGCTGACATGAAAAGATCTCTCTCCTCAGAACCCGTGTAAAACATTTTGCTTTTCTTGAAAGGCCACCAATTAGTTGTAAGCTATTCTGGAAGGATCTTAGAAATAAACAGTTGTTTGGAGAGAGACCTGTAATTAGTGAAAACTGTGGGATCAAGAGCAGGTTTTAACAGAAACATAGAGAAGGAAACAAAGAGGCAGAGACCCAAAAAATGACTTTTAGGAGATTACTTTTTTTTATGGTGTTCAGCACAACTGGCTTTTGTCCATCTTTTACTGCAATGCAGCATGTCATTGCTGCAACACTAAAAGGGGGGGTGGAATCAAACATTTAGTCATCTGTATTAAACATTGGAGGAAGAAGAAACGAGAGCAAATACTTCAAATTTAATAACGTGTCGCTGCAGTGCTATAGAAGACATTGAATTGGTAAATTATTCACTGAGGCACCCTGATTAAAAAGTGATTAATCAGTCCAATCTGGGATGGCCTAAATGAAAACATCATCTTTAAACATTGTAGAGTTATTAGGGTTGGTGCAAAAACATGATGACAAACTCTTTATAGAGGCCAGCATCTCTTCTCTTCATCTATCTGTTTCATATTTGCTCCTTCAAATATACGAAGGAGGCATTTTCTCCCGTGCAGTAATTAGCAGAAAATGTGCAAAGCAGACCAAAAGTTGAAATTTAACAAGTTTAACGACAAATTAGGGTTTTCATTGAGGTCTTTCCCCCCCCCCATGCAACATATTTGTTAGCTTGCTCATATTTAATTGCCAATTCCTAAAGCTGACCTTGAAGATATCACACGATCTATAATTATTGATAACTGTCAGCGCCCCTGGTTGTAGAGGTTTGGATGGGAGAGGCCAAATTCCAACATCCTACTGATGGTGATGTGTACGCTCTCGCTTAACCTCTAATTTCGGCTGCACAATAAGTCTGATGTCTGAAGTTCTCAGACTTGTACTTTCATTCTCTGAAACCCACATCCATCTATTTATTAAACTAGGTTTGCTGCTGAGTCACGCAGACACATACACACATGCAAAACGCCTCAGGTTTTTCCTACTCTTTATGAGGTGTGGGTCTGCATGATTGTGTAGGTGTCTGTGAAGTTGCATGCACTTGTGCAAACTTCTGATCCTGACTCGCTTCATGTGCATTTCAGTGAAGACTCGTCGTGTCACGATGAAAGCGCACCCCGTGCGCCCTTGGGAGGATTTGTTGTTGTGAGGCATGATGGTAATGTTTCCCCTCGGGAGCAGCTGGATGTTTAGGCATTTCGGTGATAAGTATGGCTTCCTGTTTCTTCAAATTAAAAGGCCCAGCATTTGAAGGAATGCATATTGTCTGCCATCTTTCAAACCAGAAATTAAAAAAAGATAATCTGATGCTGAAAAGTGATGTAATTATGGTATTTATAAAAAATATTCTCAATCTCATGCAATATTACAAGATCTTGCGTTGTCTGATAGAAGTCACAGTACGTGTTGTGAATGACTTTCGGCTCCTACACCAAATTTTAGCTCAATATCTGTAAAATGTATTGGTCTTTAGCCCTTTTTGTGTTAAAAAAGAACAAATTTGCTCATTTAAAGTTGTGAATCTAATATGTTCCTGTTGTTTATGCACCAGACTCCTACAAAACAACATCATGGAACAGATAACAGGAAGCTGCTTGCTCATGGCAATAATTACTCTGAAAAACAAGAGAAGCTAAATGCTGGGATGTTAGTTTGTGGGAGGATAAAAACAGCGACCATTGTGTTCATTTTGCACTCAGCAGCCTCGCTTTAAAATCCACTTCCGCTCCCACACAGATGCAGGTACAACCACTCAAGCTCGTGCACATGAATCCAGACTATTGTCGTTTTGAGTTAGCAAACTTGAATCGGTCTACCCTCTGTGCTCTGGTGTGCTGAGCGGCACTTTGTGTCACTTGGCCTCAAAGGAAAACTGAAAAGGTTGAATTCCAGTGAACCACTGAAGGGAGAATGTGACTCTCGTGGAGTTCATTTTAATTAATCTCAGTGTTATCAGGCTGACATGCTCACGGTTCGAAGATTAGCATGAGGTCTTGGTTTGATCTTCAGAACATCTGTGTCCCTGCTTTGTGTCATTACAGCCGTAATTTGTTGCTGATTGTTGCACAGATGTTTTTTTAACCCCCCCTTTTTTTTAAATCACATGATCTTGTTGTGTTATCAGTTCATAATAACCCCCTTTGTGCTTCTTGTTACTCCTGTCTCCTGACTTGGTGTCTGCATGCCCGAAGTTAAGTCAGCTCTCATCAGCAAAAATCAAGGTGAGGTCCCTCTCCGCAGGCGAAGCTGAGCCACCAGCTGCATGTTTCTCATTCAACGCTCTGCCTTGCATCATGTTCTGACGGTAGCCACAACAAGAGACCTTAATGTTGGAGAGACAGCATGCTGCAGGGGCTGAAGCAAAACCTGCAAAACTTTGCATCAGAAGTCTTCTTCTTTTTTTTAAGCCTCCAAAAAGTTTTAGAAAGCAGATTTAAATGAGCATGTAAGGGTTGATTGCACGCCAAAAAGTTGGGTGATGTCTTCTTGCAGCGTTTCTTAATGGGAACACAAAAATCATCGATCGCCACTGTCAGCAGCTGCATCATAGATCTGTCTGCAGTGAGTTCATATCTAGCCATGATGAATGCAAGTGCTCTGATGATACTCCCACATGAGGAGGGAGGCTTTCCTGTGGCCCTGTCCATTAATGCATTATAAATGAATCCGCTCGCATCTTTCAAGAGACATCGGAGGCATGAGGCACCACAGACCAGTGTTTCCTGTCTTCCAGTAAGGATTCCCACGTGACCTGGCCGGCAGGAAATCATGTGACGCAGCAGTCCAGACCACCAGACCAAAAACTGACTGCACGCTTCAGATCAACTCAGAGGCACAAAACTTAACGCTGCAACAAATTTAGACATTTTCTTTGCTCTTCTTGTCAAGATATATGAGAAGCTGACCATAATGTCTTTGTTTTGTCCAAATTTACGTACATCAGAACCTCATTAAAATGCAGCCTGCACTGGTAGGCTGTGTTTGAGTCACACACCATGATGGCTGTCAATTTGTCATCTCTCCGTTCCATTTCTGACATCTGATTTCAGATCCTTTTTCCAGGTAAAAGGCAGAGTGGAGAAATCCAGTCCTTTTCATCTACAGCATAGTTACAGTGATGCTGTGTTTTGAAGTCTGAGCCAAAAGCACCTCATCTGAAGCCCTGATGCACTTTGAAGTTCGCTTGTTGTGCAGGCACAAATGAGAATTCATCTAATAGTTACAGTGAGTCACATAAAAACACTGAAGATGTGTCCAAATTGGAACAGTTTTTTTTAAATGATGAATGCAGGGAATGTTTATTGTCTGATGCCTTTCATGACAAAGTTATAAACTATCTTAAAGGATCTTGGGTGGAAAAAAGTATGCATAACCAGTGTGGACTTAGAGTTTGACTTTTAGCTGCTATCAGATTACTTTCTGAAAGTTTAATTAAAATTCACCTTGTGGTTTATGGGATATTTTGCTATCAGACAAACAGACACACCTACACACAGAGAGAGGCAAAAATATTATCACTTGTTGCCAATAGGTGGAATTTGGATTTAAACCAGGGCTTTCGTGTTTTGCTCCATCATAATTTAAATTTTAAAGGCACACTATGCACTTTTGCTTGTTTTTGCATCCCCTAGTGGCCGTTTTAAATCACTGTTGTAAAAACGTTAGTATTGTCTTTGCTCAGAAACACCTGTTGAAATGTCTCCTCTGCCTTCATTGCTTTCTGGAGCGGTTCATCACTCATTCAAAGAAATCAGCTGTGTTCAAGCAGGGAGAGATTTTTTTTTAAAAAAAGCAGGAATCATGAGCTAAAAACACTCTAGTACTAGCATAACAGCTAGCCACATTGAGTTAGCCCAACCCTTGCAAGATATGTGATTTTGTGAGACTTCAGGAGCACCGGACTGGAGACTTAGAAGTTGCAAACATGGTATTCTGGATCTAAGCAGCAGATGGGGCTCAGTGAGTTTTCATTAACCTGTAAAGGGTCAGATTAGCACAGACTGGCTAAAGGAAAAGATTTAAAAATATGAAAAAGTTACATAATATGCCTTTAATAGTGCATTTCTTTGTAATCTTTACATAAAGAACAATATGTTCGTGAAACTGTTTAAAGCTCATAGTGCTTGCATATGAACAGCAGCAAACACGTCACACACACACACACACACACATGTGTAATCACACACCTGTGTGCACGCATGCAAAGCTGCTAAGGGAGAGCCACAATGGAAACTCTGAGTCATCAGCAGCCCTTCGCCATTCTGAACCTGAATTATTGTGGCACTGAGTCACAACATGGACTTCCTGTGTGCTAATTTGTCTGTCTGAATGTGTGAGCAAGGAGGGGCGCAAATCCAAACCTATAGAATTATTTGTTATATGAAGATAAAAGAAGAGAATTTGGTTTAGACATGCGTCTGGTGGGTTTTGTATCACAGATCCAGGCTGTAGGCAGAAAGTATGCCGTAAATAGCAACCTAGAGGGGAATTTTGTCATTTCTGTCTGATTATACATCTCGTTCTTGTGCTCACCTTTCTCAAACCTTTCACAACTAACTTTCATTTTCTTTGCAGTCTATCCTGATCGTAAACATAACAGGGTTGACATGTCAACACGACTCTGGCTCGCAATCTCACATTTTCCAGAGAGATAATGATGGCTTTTAACATTCCTGTTGCACCAACAAACAAACAAACACACACACACACACACACACACACACACACACACACACACACACACACACACACACACACACACACACACAGTTAAGCATCTATACAGGGGAGGTTTAGTGACCTGTAGCAACTCTCAGAGGTGTTTGTGGTATCAGGATGCCTCAGTGAAAATAAATGCATTGTGCATCGTGTTCCGGCGTCCCCCTCAAGAGCTGCTACAGTTAAACGCCATCACACAGCACTTGGCAACCAGCTAGCAGCGGCGGTAGCGCGCTTTGCCGCAGAATTTAAAGATAGCATTTACGGCGCAGTCACCACCCAGATATACTGCAGTTTGTGGACATGAGAAAAGAGCTGTTGCATTCTGCAGGAGGAATGGAAACTTTTTTTTGGACCAGATTTTACATTTGTGGCCAGTATTTTCTTCTTTTTTTTTAGGTAATCATAGAAAATTATGTGGGCACTAGCAAACATCCGTCTGAAGCCGCAGATTGCTGGTTGTTATTGGTGTGAGATAGAAGTCCTGAATTGATTAGAACAATCTGTAGGAGGGATTATGAGACAGGAAGGTGGGAGGATTTGAAACTGAAACCAGCCCAAATGGAACCAAAAGCGTGTTCCGTCAACCGCCATCAGCCTACTGCTTTCTGCCCAAAAAAAAAGCTCTGACCTTTGACAATTCGAAGGAGATGGAAACTGTTATAAAGCTTTTGATCTCGCATGAATACACACCTTTAGTCTCCTTGCTGAACTTTATTGAAATATTAGGAAATACCTTCAGAAAGTGCTGCAACACAAACGTTTGTCGGTATTTAGTGTAATAAAGTGTTTGATTTTTCTAAAGAACAGGCAGCAGTTGAACGTCTTGACTTTCCTCCACTTCATGCAAGCAGGTCAGAAAGAATGAATACCTCGGATGAGTCATCCCCATTGATGAGTTTAGCATCCATCGATCCCACTAAGAGGAGCAGGACCCAGCGCTCCCCCCCCACCCCCCACCCCCACCCCCGCCCGCTGCACCTCTGCCTGGGTTAGGCTTCCTCTACTCTTGTGCTCTCCCAGCAGAAGGCCTGGAGCTTAAATTAGAGCTCTGGCAGCGAGCCATGTGAGCGAGGAGCAGGCAGCAGCCATTCATTCCCCCGGAGTCCTCAGTCAGATTTGTTGTAACACAGAGAGATGGCTGAGAGTTGTTTTTCTTCTTTTCCCCCGCCCCAAACAGAAGCAGAGCTACTCTAGGAAAAGTTGCACAATTGCAGCCAGACTCAAATGTTTCAATTATTTACTGGTTTGCCTTGTAAAATCTCACGTTGGTATTTCAAAGATGTTGGTTAAATAATATTCACAAGATATTGGGAAAGCTTTTGTGAACACATTATGTGTTGTGAATGACTTTTAGCTAAGACCACATGAAAGTCAAGCTCAATATCTATAAATTTGAATGAGTTATAGACGTTTTTTGTTTGCTAAAGTCACCTATCTTTAATTGTTTTAACTCCAAAAGTAAATGAGCTATTTGTTCATCCACTAACTACTTTCTGAAAGTTTAATAGAAATCCTCCTAATGATTCATGAGATATGTAGCTAACAGATAATGCAAAAGTGTCATAAAAATGCAATAAAAAATAGACTGAAGATGCAAACACTGAGGAAATAAATAACAAAAATGCTTTAATGTTAAATATAAAGGTTGATTATAAAAAAAGAAGCTAACAGCAGGTAAGCAAGATAACTGAGGAGTGTAAATGCTGCAGGTGATTACTGAAGTGAGAGCAGCTGGGCTAATTATACCGACTGAACGGGTTTGAAAAGTTCACTGACTGAGGGGGAAACAAACAGGTAACTGGGAGAAAAACTGAAAACCAGCTGATCAAAGAAAAACAACAGAAGCTCGTTTCTTGGAGAAGAATTAAAACATTTATCTAAATTTCTATGGAGTACCGGAAAATTGCAGAAAATATAGATTCTGACCAGAGTTTGGAGGGAGTAGTTAATTCTGGTTTTGTTCAGATGCAGGAAGGTGAATTAGACTGAAACTGTCTGGGGATCAAGTTCAGAACTGCATTGTAGGTGCTAGACCTGAGGCCTCCCCCTCTTTTTAATGTAAGTCTTTCCCATTTGATGTAAACGTCTTCCTTTATTCCTATCTTCTCCATCCAAAATGTGTAGAATAAGGATGAAAAGTGAAACATCTTCAGGGAACCAAAGAAGTCCAGTTACCTTCATTTGAACCCACTAGAATCAGCCATGGAGGCTAACTTAAATCAGGTTGACTGAAAAGAAGATAAAAAAAGAAATATTGGTTATTATTTCTAAAACACATTAATCACTTCTGGGATTAATTTTAGGACTGATAACCATTCGCAGGATTGAAGAAAGAAAAAACAACGTAACTACCCAGTTAACTACCTCATTACGTTTGTGTATCAGGAACTGAAACATACACGGTTTCAGAAAGGGATCCTATACGGGTTCAAGAGACTTCTAAAAAACGTATTTGATTTGCATCTCAATGCAGAGATCCTGACACGCCTAGGTGTCAGAGTTTCATTATTTTCTGGAGATATTCTCCTGTTCAGTCAGAACACACTGAGATGGAAGACATAACAGGAGTGTTGCAGGTACAATAGTTTCATTTGTTATTTAAAAATGAGTCCAAATAAATTTTGCAATGAGGAGCAGTGGCATTTTGGCTCTACATGTTTTTATCACAACAAACTGGCCACATGCACTGACCTGCAACTGATTTGTGTTGGGCCTGTCTGCAGTGATGGCACTAGAACATCAGCAGAGTTGTCAGTCCAGGGATCACTGAACCGATGAACCCACAAGCTAAGAAGCATCGTGGGTCCAAAATATGTGTAGTGATTCCAGAGTTTATAATTGAGGCACCTGAAAATGCTTCAGAAATTAAAACCCGATCTACAAAACTCATTTCTTTTGAGGATGCCAGGTGAATGCATTCATGAAGTCAATAATTAGCAGCTAACTCTTTTTTTTCCCCCCTTCATAACTATTTTGATTTGCTCATTTTTATCAACCATCATTGGTCCAAATTACAGAAATCCAGAGAATACTGGCTGTTTTGATTTTCTTTCCCAACCGGATAACTTTGTTTTCTGCACGTCTAAAGTAAGATGTTATCGCTGCCCCAGGAGGTTGCCTTTTTTTGCTCACTCTGTCATTTCTTTGGCAGTTATTACACCTGAAGTCAGAGGGGTCAGCTCAACATATTGCACCGGTTGTTGAAAGCCATCTGTTCCTTTTCATATAGCGCAGTGGCCTCAGTGGCACTTGTGGCACATTTCAGAGCAATAACACATCGCATCCAAACCTGCGTTCCCCCAAAAGTCATTTACAGAGCAGCATCTGCAAAGAGGCAGACGATTTGTGCTGCCTGTCGCTGACACGGACCTGCAACCTGCACAGTAAGATTCCTCTCTTGGGGGGATGTTAGGTTCATGCCTGTAAGCTTTCATAACTCTTAAAGCAGCACCAGCTTTTCCTTGCTCTAATTAGCCTTCTGAGCAACATGATCAGTTTAATTGTCATATGTTGCAGCAGCAGCGTCTCTGTTGGAGTTCTGTTTTTTTTTTTTTTTGCAAATGATCAGAGAGTCAGACACTTTTGCAATTATCATTGCCCACCACCGAACGGCAAAATGGGGGTGATAATCTGCGTGTGCAATGTGTCTGTTAGCAAGATATCTCATGAACCACTAGATGGATTTAAATGAAACTTTCAGAAAGTAATCATCTACAGCTTTGTTAGTTAATTAAATTAAAGATGGCTGCCACAGCTAATCTGCATCAGCAAATATGAACACAAAAATATTCCTTTAACTCAATTTTACTGATATTGGGCAAAATTCTGTCTTCATGGCAGCTGAGAGTCACCTCCATGCTAACTGATCACGCAAGAACTTTACCTTGGATTTAACACAACTTTATCTGTTAAAAAATATCTCATGAACCACTGAACAGATCTTAGTGAAACTTTCAGAAAGTAAATAATGAATGTACGCCTACAGCCAGGGGTGGTTCTAGCAGGGGGCCAGTGCCCTCCTGACAGCAAGCCTGGCCCCCCCTGTGACCACCCCGCCAAGCGCTGAGCCTCAGGCACTAAAAACAAATACTGTTTCTTGTTGTCACTGAAATGATAATTAAGACATCAAAGTGTTTTTTTTTTCAAAATACTTTTATTTTAAAATTTATTGAAGTTATTGTGCTCAAAGCAACTGTAACTGATTTGCTGCTATTATGTTGTAATTATACACTAAAAATTTACTTTTATTTTTTTTAAATGTGCCCCTCTAAAAAGCAACTGGCCCCCCACCACCCATGTTGATCTAGAACCAACACTACAGCTGATGAATGTGCATCATTTTTCCAAAAATGTTTTGCCATTAATTATTGATATGAACCCTGTCTGTCTGCTAGCAAAATATATCATGATCCACTTGATGAATTTTGAAGTAATCATTGGTCTGATTAACTTTTGGGTAAAGACAATTCAGGATGATCACTCTAGCTAATCTTGTCCAATCTTAGCTAACAAAAAAAGGCTATAAATATTAAAATATTCATAGAATCAAGCCAAAATGAGGTAGCTGAGAGTTATTTATAACACACAACAACAGACAATGCCAGATGTCATAAAATAGCATTAGAATTCATATGACAATATTTCCAAGATTGGACCAGAATCGCTTTAACTTCATTTCTCAACACAAAATGATCATAGTTTAAACTCTAGGATGAAATGCAATCCTTCAAGGAATGGTAGACCATACAAATTTAATAGAGTAGAGGTTTGGTCAGTTTTTTAAATATGATTTATGAGAGTTGGCTTAATTTAAAAAGCACAACAAATCATTGGTGTAGTAAAATTCAGCAATAAGGTTAAGAGGTGACCCCATCTGTTTAGTCTGATGGAGAGTTCTGCAAAGGAAATAATATCTCCTCTCTTCTGGGAAGAAAAAAAAGCACAGTCACCTCTTGACTAAAGATAGTTGCCCCAATTCCCACTTTCTCATACTGTTTAATTTTCAAGCCAGATTATTATTTTTTTAATCATCTATCATCTTCAATATGTACCAACAGTGCACACTTACAGGTCATTTCTCAGCAGGAAATGGTATCCGAGACTGCAATAATTACATCACGCTTGTGTTTTCTGGCATCTGCATCTGCATACGTGTGTGTGTGTGTGTGTGTGTGTTGCAAATGAGCACGTGTGTGCATGAAAGGAAAGAGATGAAGCGTAATCAGATTAGCGAGAAAATTAAATCAAATAAAAGAGGAAGTGCATCTGTGTGTCTGCGGCTGATTAACTCAGCAGGAAGGTCGTTGCATCATCATTTGCTCATAAAGCAGATCCTCTGTTCACTGTTGACAAAGCATTCGGAGGATTCTTGATGCCGACAGGAGGTGATGACACTCCAAAACAAAGAAATATGATGGGAAAGCAAGTTGGTAAAATTATTTATATTGCTTCCATTCAGCCAGACGATATACACTTGTGCGGTCAGCATGAAAACATTACCGCGAGTCAGCAAAAATAAAAGGGACAAGCAAACGCGTGACACTGAGAAAGTAGCTGATGAGCTGTTCTCGTCCTCAGCTTTATCTTCTCATCTGCGTCTCACTTGTGTGCTTCTGACGGGGCTGCCCTGCTCTGAGGAAAACACAGATGGTATCTCAAAGGTCTGGTACCCATGATGCTCCACCCAGCTACAACCTGGTCTTTGTACTAGCACCACATTAGCGACTGATCTGAAATCAGATGTCTGGCACCTTTGTGAAAGGTATGGTAAGGACAATCTAAAGCTTTCAAGAAGACATGGATGCTTTTATCTATTTCTGTGAAAACCATTATCATAGGCAAGAAAAGAGGAAAACCATTTCTCTGTACTGGCCTTCCTAAAAGTTGCCTTCAGGTTCATTTAGATGTGTTGTTACTCTCAGTACTCAAGTGTTCATTGCAACAAGCGTCAGCCTCTGTTAGACAGACATATAAAAGAAATATAAATCTTCTATTTTGATTCAACATGACAATAATGTCATCTCCTTCACTCTTCTGTATCCCTCTTCTCTCTTTAATCTGAAGTGAGTGACCTTTTGAGATGACGCTCAATTATTTTATGTACTTTCCCAGTTGGTGATCATGGATCATAAAGTCAAAGCAAAGTGGCTACACAAGAAGGTATGAAAATGTTACAAACATCAGACATTCTTTTAACAGAAATCTTTGTGTCTGCAATCCAATATTAAAAATATTAAAAGTTTCATTCATTTCTACCCATCTATTCATCTCCAAGGTCCTGACATACCTCTACCCACTCTTCCAAGACATTTCCAGGCCAAAAAATACAATATTTTTTAATGGCTGCCTTCACACACACCTCACCTCATCTTTTTGTCTTCTGCTTATCTGGGTCTGGGGGCAGCATCCCCAGTAGAGAAGCCCAAACTGTCCTCCTCCCCGCACCCACCTCCACCAGCTCCTCCAGTGGAACCCCAATGCATCATGGGACACCCAGGATGCATCCTGACCAGATGCCTGAACCACCTCAACTAGTGGAGTCCCTGCTTGACGTCCAAGCTCCTCACCCTAATTCTAAGGTTGACCCGGGCCACCCTGCAAAGGAAACTAATTTTGTCTGTTTGTAGTTGTGATCTTGTTCTTTTGGTCATTACCCAAATCTCATGAATGTGGATTCATCACTGCAGATGCTGCCCTGATTCGCCTGTCAAGCTCCCACTCCTTCCTTCCCTCAGCAACACCCTAACCCTCCATTTTTATTTTGTAGTGTTTATGTAGTTAGTCCATTCATTGCTGCTTCAGCAGCTTTAACTCTTCTAGGGAGGCTTTCTGCAAGGTTAATCATCAGTGTGTTTATAGAGGCGTACTGATGTTGGACAAGAAGGCCCACCTCACTCTTCTCTAAATCAGCCTAAGGGCCTATGTATGCTCACTTTACATATGTAAATATCAGTTTCAAACAATATCAGCATCAGTTCACCCACCTTGCCTACTGCTGTTGGTTGGAGGGTCCTGAGGTGCCTGTTTAAGGCTGAGCCAGGACCTTCCAGAGGAAGCTCATTTCAGCCACCTGTACAGTTCTTTTGAAATGTATCCAAATGTCATGAGTGGTGGAATAGATAGACCAGTGAATCAAGAGTTTTGCCTCTTGGCTCAGTTCCTTTGACATTATGTAGCAATGCGCAAAACTGCAGATGAAAACCTGATCCATCACTCTGTTTTACCATCTCTTGTGAACAAGACATCAAGATTGCAAAGACTCACTCTCTACCTGAAAGAAGCAGTTACAGTTGAGTCATTTTGAGTCGTTTTTAAGGCAGGGTTTAGAGTAGAAACTGATTGTCACGCCAGTTTAATCCCTGCTGTTTTGAACAAAAAGACACCCCACAATATGACTGAATGCTCTGACGAAGAATACAAAAAATGTGCAATTGTGTTTGCAACTCTGCAGAACATAAACACAGACACATAGGATGCAGAAGCAAGCAGGAAGTTGAGCCAAATGATGGAGTGCAGCTGCAAGTTGATGTCCTTCATTAATTCTGCTTCATACTTGTACCCCGCCCTAAAGTCTGCTGCAGTTCTTGCATGCTGCAGACTTTTGATTACAAACAAGAAACGGGAGCAGCTGCCTTCATTGAAACGGTCCTGTGTCTTTGGATTCTATTTACTAATGTTTCACATGCAGTCTAATAACTGTTGCAGAGGTTGTTCCAATCCAAACATCGAAGAAATGCTTTTGCGTGTAAATTGAATTTGACATAAAGGAGCTGAAATTCACTTTAGAAGATGGAAGTGGCAGTAATCTGAACATAATCATGCTGCAGTAGAGCTGTGTGACTACATCATCATGCATGGTGCTGCAAAAAAGGGAAGTGAATCATGACTCCTTGCCATAATTTTCCTTTCTAAGCAGGCATGAAATGTACCTTTTGGCACAAAGTGTTCTTTCCCAGGAGATTATAGAGCAGGAGGTCCCTGGAGTGTAATTCACTATGTGTGTGTGTGTTTGGGTGTTTGTGTTTATATTTGATATCCTGTGCGATGGAGATAGGTTGCCATGGCAGCAGCTTGAATGTTGCACAAATTGCAGTGATACATGTGTGTGTGTGTGTGTGTGAACTTGTGTTCTCATGCAAAGGCCAGACGAGGACAGCATGTTCTCGTCATCTCGTGGTTCGTCATAAAGCTTCTGAATCACTGAAAAAGATCCGTTTTCAAGTGACCGTGCTTGATGTCTCCGAGTAAAACGCAGCATCAGACACAAAAACTGCACACTAAATGAGATGTGCTTCAGTGTCATTTGGGAAATCATTCAAACTAACACTGATCTGGATTATTTTTAAGCTTGCCGTGCAGGTCATGGTACAAAAAGAGTGATTCCCCTTTAACTCCAGGTTTTTTGCATATCAGAATCTTGCAATATGCAATAAATTTACCTGGTTCTTCTTAGATCTATTTTAACATAAACGAAGGAAAATATAGAAGCAGTGTGTAAATCAAAATAAACTCTGTACAAAATGGTTGTTATTTGTATGACTTTATCAGTTTTTCACATTGTTTTTGAGGAATTTTGTCCCAATACTTCTTTATAGCGTTGCTTCAGATAATTAAAGTTTATGCACGGCTCTCTTAAAATGCAGTTTTGGCCCATTTTGAAGTGTTTTTCTGTGTAAAAATAATGAATAATAATAACTTATCCGTTGTGGATAGCACAAAAAAGAGAGAAATAAAACTGACATCCTACAGCACTGATATAGTTCAAGGACATCTTAAAACAGTTCTAATTTCCACAGTAGATCAAACAAAAGTTATTGGATGAAATTACATTGGGCAGAACTCGTATTGGACCCTGAAGGAAACTGGAATTTCTGGATACAATACAAGAAACAAGCTCAGATCATTACTCCTCCACCGCTGTGTCTGATAGTTGGGTTTTCTGATGTTTTTGGGCCATATGTGGGATTCAGTATCATTTCCAAACATCTACACTTTTTTTAAATAAGGAGAGGGTTTTTCTAGTTTTACTGTCTTTATTTAAACATGTACAAAGCTATTTGAGGTATGCAGAGCTCTTAAGGTCTGATCATTACACTGCCTGACTTCAGGGTGAACTCGAGGGACATCAGCTTCTGGCAAAACTGGAAATGATCTTGAATGTTTTCCATGTGTGATTTAAGATGTCTCACTGTATGATTGACTCTAAATTGTTGGATAATGACCTTGTAACCCTTCCCCGACCGATGAGCATTTTTCTCCTAATGTACATGAAATTAATCACAAAACCACAAACTACTTGCTGCACCGTCAGTGGAGCCTTCAGACCCCGTGGTGGTCTGAGGTTCACCCGGCTCGTATAGAAATCCAGTTATGCTCAACTGTAATTCTAGCTAATCTTTTTAATTGTTGGTTCCTTTCATTTGTGTTTAAACTTCTTTTTTTAATGTTTAAAGCTAAAGTTTTTGGTCTTCATTGAGAATTTGTCTAGAACAATCTGAGAAACTAGTTAAAGAATGTGAAAGTTTGACATGTGGACACTGTAAGCAAACAAAATATATAATAATTGAGACATTTTCAAACTTGTAATTTTTGCTCAATTATTAGTAAGCTGTGATGGTTACAGCTCTTGATGTTTTGGGTTCATTTATGCAGCACATCTGGAAAAGGCCAACAAGATTTTTGTTTTTCTGAAGCAAATAATCTTTTGTTTGAAACTGTCAGCACTTTTCGCTTGAAGCTGCAGTCACACGTGTGGATCTGAACTCAATAAAATGCAGATTTTCTTTGCAGACGGCAATCTGTAGAGCTTCAGCCACTAACGTGTGATTTCATTTCTGCAGCTCTAAAACTCAACTATTAATAACCCGTCTTCTTGCTTGTGAATGAGCGAGTGAGTCACCCTGTCCAGTGACGGGGGGCTGCCACAAGTCCTCACTCAGCTGTCTGACTTCATCCAAGCCAGTGACGCCAGTCCCGTCTCCGTCTCAAGCCAAGATCCTTCCTCTCCAAATACAGGAGGCTCTGCCTGCATGACCCGCAGTTCAGACCGCCTCACGCTTCCTGCTGCCTCGGAGGGGAAACTGGAAAAACGTCTCACCAATAAAACGCTCCTCAGGCGTAACATCCTGAGTTTTATGAGAACAGGACATATTTGGTTGAATTTGTCTGATGAGGAAAACAAATTAGCTGCTTGTTCGAGGTTAGCGGGTTAAATAAAGGTCAGTGGAAGTGGCAGGGCTTAAAACCTGATCAAATGTCCTCTTGCTGCCATTCACTGGACTTGTTTTCAGATAATGTGGTTAATAATAAGCTCTCATTTCCTGTTCAACCTTAGGAGTGTGTTTTAGTGTGCCGTAATGGGCGAGATTGTAATGCAGTGCATGTGTGTAAAGTCCACACAACTGCTAATGGGAGCCTTTAATTGAATAATATATTTTTTATTAACCGGATTAAAATATTATTAGGAATATTTGCAGCAGTTTAATGTTTGGTTGCAAGAATCTGCTGAATAATATTTAGAGTTATCTGCACATTTTTGATCTTTCTCATTTGCTTCTTCCAGTCAATCTGTAATCACCATATTTGTTTCAGTCCTGTCCCACTAACAGATTTTTTGGCACAGGACCAACATGGCAACTCTCCAATCAGTGATGTCATATCTCCACAATTCCAGCAAAGGCGTACAAAAGTGATGATATTGGCTCTATTCCTCATTGATTCAGGCTGCAACAGCTACATTTAAAAAACGCACAAAGGTTTCATGGTTTTGAAATGTTTTTAGACATTAGCATTAATGCTAATGTTCAAGAGCCTGTGGTTGTGTTAATCTTAGTGTTTTGGACTGAAAATCACCATTCTGTGAAATGCAATTAACTTATAGCTGGTGAAAAAAAGTGTACAACAATGCCAGGATGTAGCATTTAGCTAGCTGCATCAGTTGTTGTAAAACCATCATCCAAATAGTTTTTCTTGGACCATCTTATTGATGGTTTTTATGGATCATCATAAAAGATATACCCTTGAGCATCATAATAAAGCTTAATGACAAACCGAGGCACATTTTAAAATGGCGTTCCAGGACAAACTTCTGCAGGAATTGGCAAGACTACAAACTCGTGAATGTTTATGCTAATCATTTTGCATTTGCATGCAAAAACACAACACAGCTTACATAAGGCCTAAATAATAATTCTGTGATACCAACAGAACTAACATCATGCATATTCCTGCAACTTTTGCTGGAGTTCTGGTGATATTACATCCCTGCAATGTGATTGGATGGCTAAAATGTTGATTCTGGATTTTTTTTTAAAACTATGCTCAGAAATAAGAACTGGTGTTATTCAAGAAATGTAAGCATTGCTGCCATTTTGTCAGAAGGGATCGGCTGAAACCTCTGCGAGTTTGAGTGTAGCGTGTGTGCGGCTCAAACGCGGCAGTAATTAGCGCTGAGCGTTCGCGTACACGCAGTTAATCTCGGAGCAGCCGTGCGGTTCTCGATGGAAGCGAGACCGCGGGACTACTCCGATAAGTAAGTAGTAAAACTGACTTACTGGTAGGTTGAGGATGAAGCTCGGAAGCCTGGTAGGTTTAGATGAAGCTCGTAGCATGAATGAATGAATCGATGACTGAGCACAGGTGTGTGGGGTGAAGGGTCATTTATAGAGGAGGTGAAGCCAGAGGGATGATGGGAAATGGAGTCTTAGCGGGAGGAGCGGTCAGAAGGAGGGGAAACCATGACAGTACCCCCCCCCCCTCCAGGGGCGGCTCCAGAAGCCCTAGACTGACGGGCACGGAAGTCAGAGATGAGGGTCGGATCCAGAATGGAGCGAGCGGGTTCCCAGGAGCGTTCCTCAGGGCCGTAACCCTCCCAGTCCACGAGGTACTGTCACCCACGACCTCGACGACGGGCGTCCAGGATGCGCCGAACAGTGTAGACCCGGTCGCCGTCGACGAAGCGAGGAGGCGGAGGAGAGAGAGAGGGCACCAGGGGCGAGGAGACGTAGGGCTTGAGCTGAGAGACATGAAAGACAGGATGGATCTTGAGAGTCGAAGGAAGACGAAGACGGTAGGCGACAGGGTTGATGGAGTGGTCGATGACATAAGGACCAATAAAGCGAGGGGTGAGCTTCCTGGACTCGGTCCGGAGGCGCAGGTTGGAGGTGGAGAGCCAGACCTTGTCGCCCGGCTGGAACGAGGGACCGGGCCGGTGACGGCGGCGATGCTGGCGGACGTACTGGGACTGGGCCCGAGCGATAGCAGCACGAGCTTTGACCCAGGCCAGCCGACACCGACGGACCATGTTCTGGGCAGCGGGAACTTCCAACTCCGGTTCCTGGTGACCGAAGATGGGCGGCTGGTAGCCGTAGCACACCTCGAATGGAGACAGGCTGGTGGCAGAGGAGACATGAATGTTGTGGGAGAGCTCCGCCCACAGGAGGTATTTGGGCCAGAGTGACGGCTGGGTGGAGACAAAGCAGCGGAGGTAACGTCCGAGCTGCTGATTGGCCCTCTCAGTCTGGCCGTTGGTCTGGGGGTGGTAGCCGGACGAGAGACTGGACGTAGCACCCACCAGACGACAGAACGCCTTCCAGAACCGGGCGGTGAACTGGGGGCCTCGGTCGGACACCACATCCGTGGGGAAGCCGTGCAGGCGCACCACGTGCTCAAGGAGGAGTTCTGCAGTGCGCTTGGCCGTGGGGAGGCCAGTGAGGGCCACCAGGTGGACTGCTTTGGAGAAGCGGTCCGTGATGGTGAGTATGGTGTCCAGACCGTCCACGACTGGGAGGCCGGTGACGAAATCCAGCCCTATGTGGGACCACGGCCGTTTAGGGACTGGAAGGGGCTGAAGGGACCCAGAGGCTGGCTGGTTAAGGGACTTGGAGCGAGCGCAGACGTCGCAGGCAGAGGTGTACTCCTTAACATCCCTCGCCATTTGCGGCCACCAGAGGGCCCGCTGGAGGAGCTTGAGGGTCCTGGCGAAGCCCGCATGGCCGGACAAAGGTGAGGAGTGAGCCCACGTGAGGGCTTCCTGACGACAGCCTGTGGGAACGTAGAGGCGGTTGTTGGGAGTTTCTGGAGGAGCCGGGTCATTGGGAAGTGCTGCTCTGATAGTCTTCCAGGGGCCAGTGGAGAGGGGCCAGGAACCGTTGGGACGGCAAGATGGGACCGGGGTCTTGAGAGGGAGCGGAGTGCGTGAATTGACGGGACAGAGCGTCAGCCTTGTGGTTCTTGAAACCGGGTCGATAGGACAGCAGGAAGTTGTAGGGTTCGAAGAAGAGAGCCCATCGGGCCTGGCGAGGGTTGAGCTGTTTAGCGGACTGGATGTGGATGAGGTTTTGGTGGTCTGTCCAGATGGTGAACGGCTCCACTGTCCCCAACAACCACTGTCTCCACTCCTCGAGAGCCCACTTGATGGCTAGGAGCTCGTGGTCTCCCACACCGTACTTCTGTTGGGTGGAGGAGAACTTGCGGGAGAAGTAGCCACAGGGATGGAGTTTTTGGTCGGGACCCCGCTGAGACAAGATGGCGCCGGCGCCTACGTCAGAGGCGTCGACCTCCACCACAAAGGGTCTCGTGGGGTCCGGGTGGAGCAGTATGGGGGCTGAGGTGAACCGTCTAGTGAGGTCTCGGAAGGCTTGGTTGGCGGTAGGGGGAAGACAGAATGGGCGGGGCTGATTGGTTGGTTTGGTTAAAGAGGTGAGTGGGGCGACGATGGAGCTGTAGTCCTTAATGAAGCGGCGGTAGAAATTGGCGAACCCCAGGAAGCTTTGGAGCTGCTTGAGACTGGTGGGGTGAGGCCAATCTGCGACAGCGCGGACCTTTTGGGGGTCCATAGAGAGGCCCTCGGAGGAAATGATGAAGCCTAGGAAGGCCACGGAGGTCTGGTGGAAGGAGCACTTCTCCAGTTTGCAGAACAGGCGATTCTCTAGGAGTCTGGAGAGCACAGCCCGGACGTGGTGGACGTGTTCGGCCTCTGATCGGGAGTAGATCAGGATGTCGTCGAGGTAGGCGAACACCCACCGGCCCAACATGTCTCTCAGAACGTCATTGATGAGACGCTGGAACACGGCGGGGCTGTTACACAGGCCGAAGGGCATGACGAGGTACTCCCAGTGCCCTGTAGGGGTGATGAACGCGGTCTTCCACTCGTCCCCCTTCTTGACGCGCACCAGGTTATAGGCGCTCCTCAGGTCGAGTTTGGTGAAGATGCGGGCCTGAGAGAGAGAGTCGAGGGCAGTGGACATGAGCGGTAGGGGGTGACGGTCTCTGATGGTGATTTTGTTCAGGCCCCGATAGTCTATACAGGGGCGTAGACCTCCGTCTTTCTTCTTTACGAAGAAGAAGCCGGCAGCCCCTGGGGAGGTGGACGGGCGGATGAACCCCTGCTGGAGCGCCTCTGAGACGTACTCATCCATGGAGCGGGTCTCAGCTGGAGACAGGGAGAACAGGTGGCCACGTGGAGGCGTGGTGCCCGGTTGGAGTTGGATCTCCATGTCGTAGGGGCGGTGAGGAGGCAGGGTGGAGGCCTGCTCTTTGTTAAAGACCCGGACTAGGTCCTGATAGGGAGCAGGGACACCCTCCAGAGGAGTCTGAGGCAGGCTGGGTGTTTCTGTGGTCTTACTGGGGAAGCAGGAAAGGTGGTGATGGCAGGTGGGGCCCCAGTGAACTAGACTGTTGGTGGACCAGGAGATGTGAGGGTCATGGAGGCAGAACCACCGGTGACCCAGGATGAGAGGTGTGGAAGGAGCGGAAATGATGAGGAATTGAATGGTTTCATGGTGGTCCCCCACTCTCATCTGGATAGGTTGGGTCTGATGTTGGACTGGGAAGGGATGAAGGGGGCGACCATCCACAGAGGTGACCGGAATAGAACGATCCAGTTTACACCGGGGAATTTGGAGTCGGTTGGCCAGGTTCTGGTCCATGAAGTTGTCGGCTGCTCCTGTGTCCAACAGAGCTTCGAGTTCGGTAGACCCCTGGTCCAGTAGGAGGGTTAGTTTGAGGAGGAAACAGTTAGAGGGGGAAGTGGCAGCACCCGGTAAAACACCCCCGACGTTTACCGGGTCTCGTCGTTTACCGGGTCTCGTCGTTTCCCGACGGCGGCCGCAGTGGGCACTGAGGGCGGCGATGCTCCGGAGAGCCGCAGTAGGCGCACCTCCCCTCTCTCCATCTGCGCTGCCGTTCCTCTGGGGTCAGGTGACCCAGTTGCATGGGTTCCTCTTTAGAGGCGAGGGGCGTGACCGCGCCGGGAGAGACCGGTCGAGCAGCCGGAGCAGCGGGGTGAGGGGCTCTCGAGGAGCGGGGACGAGCGGGGACGAGTGAGGACGCGTCGGTCGATCTGTAGGGCCAGGTCCGCTACAGCATCCAGAGTGTTGGGGAGCTCGCGGCCCACCATCTCGTCCCTGATATAATCGGCCAGTCCCTC
>SSNR01000055.1:2242416-2347273 GCA_006937965.1 Callopanchax toddi | reverse complement strand
CTCGGCTCCGATCTCGCTGCTGGGAGGAACGAACGTCTTCTTCAGCTCCTTGACGAACGCAGGATAATCGTTGCAGGCAGGGGATTTATTATTGTACAGAGCTGCAGCCCACTCCTGAGCTCGGCCGGTCAGCAGCGATGTTAGCAGAGCTACCCGGGAGCAGGCTGAGGTGTACTTGGTCGGCTGGCACTCGAACAGCATGTCCAGTGAGGCTAATAATCCATCGGGGCGGCCGTCGACTCCGTTCCAGCGGTCCGGAAGGTGGATGTGGGGTTCCAAAGCTGAAACCGTTTGGTGCCGCTGGAGAGCGGTGACGGACGCCGTGAGCTGGAGCACTGTGTTGTTCAGCGACTCGATCCGGAGGTTCTGGCGGTCCACTACTGAACGCAGGTGGGTCAGCTCAGAACGCATCCGCTCAAACTCAGCAGGGTCGGTTGTGGGCTCAGTCATCCTGTCAGAAGGGATCGGCTGAAACCTCTGCGAGTTTGAGTGTAGCGTGTGTGCGGCTCAAACGCGGCAGTAATTAGCACTGAGCGTTCGCGTACACGCAGTTAATCTCGGAGCAGCCGTGCGGTTCTCGATGGAAGCGAGACCGCGGGACTACTCCGATAAGTAAGTAGTAAAACTGACTTACTGGTAGGTTGAGGATGAAGCTCGGAAGCCTGGTAGGTTTAGATGAAGCTCGTAGCATGAATGAATGAATCGATGACTGAGCACAGGTGTGTGGGGTGAAGGGTCATTTATAGAGGAGGTGAAGCCAGAGGGATGATGGGAAATGGAGTCTTAGCGGGAGGAGCGGTCAGAAGGAGGGGAAACCGTGACACATTTATGTTCAATGTTAACAATAAAAAATATAAATTTCAAACAGAACTTGATAGACTGCTGTCATTTATTTGCAATAACTAAAAAAATGTTTGTCCTTGTTTGATCTTGAGCCATGTGCCTGCACAGTACTGCAGTAAAAATCCTGTGTGCATTCTCCACCGACACAAACAAGTTCCCCATTTTTCGAAGAACGCTGTCGTTCCCCTCTCTCCTATTTGTCACTTATCCTGTTCTCTTGCTGCCTGCCTCACCATCCTCTGCATCCTCTCACTGAACGCTCCCATTTTCCCAAAGCCTCTGCCTCTAACTCCTCTGGAATGATTGAATTTCTCAGCTGAAGTCACCTACAGGGAGTGGATGTGACAGCGCTAAATGATTCTGGCTGAAGTCAATGAAAGCTGGCAAGCGGCGCTGCCATGCATCAGGGGGAATTGACCACTTTCTGGATGTAAAATCCGAGTAAAACAGCTCATCAAATGGAGTTTATTAATGTATTCTTAGAATGTTTTGGGGAGAAATTTACCATGCATCTACCGATAAAGAAAAACTGACCACAAATGAGTCCACCGCCTCGGGGATTCAAGGGTGCTCATCCATCCTCAGTGACCTCTGTGGTCCTCACATCTTACTCCAGTGGTACACAGTCTATCACTACAAGGCACTGCTATCTAGACAGCTGATAAGCCTTCATGGATATTCTCTACTGCTTCTCTCTAATGAAAATGAGTCAGAGTATCAAATAAATTTAAAAAACGGGGGCATGTAGAATCTTTGGGGATTATTATTTCCGACTCACACGCAGCTGTTCTTTAGGATTAACAGAATTCCTACTTGGGGTCACAGTGGTGTGCAAATGCAGATATGTATCAGCAAACAGAAAAGTGTGACTTGTAACGTTTCCCTGGCTCAGGAGCTTGTTCCGATTGTTCTCAGCAGAAGAGAAAAACTATTGTGCAGGGAAGAGAGCGTTCCTACATGCTAACAAAGAACAAAGTGGGTGGCTCTCACAGATTATATCTCAGAATATGCATGCTCTTGAAGAGTTTGTGGGTGCAACCACATTCTGCAACTGTGAGCCACTGTGTTCAGATGAGAAGCTTTCTGTGTGAAAAATTTCTCTAAAAGCATGTTGCGGGGGCTTATTCAGATAAAGAGTGGGAAATTAAGATTTTGAATGAAGAATGTGTGTGTGAGTGCCGAAGATGACTAAAGGTTAAATCAAACACTCGTGTCAGTGTCTTTGAGTCCAGCTGCAATCACTCTGAATTCCTGCGCAGGATTACACAACCCCTCAGTCATACCTTCAGGTAATCTAGGAAAAACAAGAAGGTAGAAGTGAACATCCTGTACCTTTTGATTTTTTGTTGATTTTGAACGCTTTCAGTCGAGGACCCACCTTTTAAACATATGTATTTATAGTTTTCTACCATCCTTTGTGTTTAAATGTACCATAAAAAGCACCTGATGATGGGATAAAGATTTCTCTCTGACATGATCCAGTTTTTTTAAATGTGTGTTTCATGAAAGTGGGATCCCCTGCTTTCCCCTTGAGTGACATTTCAGGGGGAAACACATTTGTAACGCAGCATGTACAGTAGCTATACTCTGTCTCTGCCTCCTGCCCATCTAATTTTACAGCATGTGCTGCATTTAGATTCCTGGGGGGTGTATCCACGGTGCACGGCTCTGGCATGACTTCACTGCAGGCTGGGAGCCAATGGGGTTTCGATATGAGCCTTACGTCAGGGGGCGGGTCGGTAGCTCGTGGATTTGTACGTGCATGGACGATTATGTGCACCTGTATGGAAAGCCAGGATAGTATGTAATATTTAGGATATGCAGAGCATGTCAAATTCTCAAAAGATTTCATTTCAGATACATTTTAAATAGTTCTGACACAACCCAAGTATAGAAAGTAAATATGCATAATTTTAAATGTCCTAAGGGCAAAAAATAAACCAGCTGAAAATGTCATTAGTTATCTCCAGTTTTATATTATGACTAGTTTAAAAGCAGCTTTAGACATCAGTTATTTAAATCATGTGTATCCAAACTTTTCAGCTTTTGACCCAAAAAAAAACCCATAGCAGAGATATGTGAGTGTACAGCTGATTATATTACACAAACATTGCTATTATAACAATGAACTAAATTGTGTTTCTGAAGAACATCTCAGAACCACATAGTTGGTGTTTTGTGACCCACAGTGAGGTCCTAACCTCAACTTTAGAAATTACTAGTTTAAATGATGACTAAAAGCTACATAATTTCAAATATCTAAAAACATATTTTAAATTAAGAACTTAATAGTCACTTTTCATTCAACTTTTACATCAATAACATGATGGATGGAACAAATCTTCATTGAAAGAGGCGAGATGCGACAAGATCACATGTAAACAATAGATATAAGAAGCTTCGCTTCATCACTTGGTCACTATTTTGTGTCAGTTCCAATTGAACGACAACTTTAGAATTGATACACACATCCTTATGTGTAGCATCTTCCATATTTACTTCTAAAATACTGCATGCACAAGAAGCATGCAGAGTATGACGCCATGTCTTCTGTGCATGCAGGTCACTTCAGAACTGTAGATTGTTCACATGAGTTTGATAGCGGTCACATTTAAAATATACGGTAAACAATCGTGCAAAAAAAAATCTGATTTCTGAAAAAAAAAAAAATTGAATTGAGCATTAAGACCTGCAGTTTGAACGTAGCATTAGAAAAACATCAAGTCTTCAATTTGGGACCATATATGAAAGTGACTTGAGCCATATTTAAAGAAATAGGATTTGTGTTGTTTAGACCAAATAAAAATCTGATTTGTGCCAATCAGTCACATAAAAAAATTGGATTTGTCTAATCTGCCTGATTTGTGTCCCTAAAATAAGTGTATGGTTTGATTATATGCTACACCGGCCTGCCATACCCCATAGAGCGCGTAAACCCTCCCCCTCCCCCCAGGCGGCGGAAGGCAGCTTGTTCTCTCCGTACAGGCGCAGTGTGTGTACAGTGTGTGTGTGTGTGCGCGCAGCTCGGCTCCGCTCTGAATGGACTAGATTCCCGGCCACGTAAGAAGCACAGCGGTACCACGGGAGAGAGGATGTCCTGCTGAATCAAGGGATTGGCCTGGGAAAGTCGGCCGGCCGTCCCTTTCTTCCTTCCTTCCATAAGCTTTCAGCAGCAGACAGACACTCAAACGGCACCTTTTTTCTTCCATTTGGACGAGACGAAGGAGAAAAAGCGTCGACTCCCGCACACAAAGAGCCCCAGCAGCAGCAGCAGCGTTTCCGGATGGGGCTTTCTCCTTATAAGCTACATGACAATCACCGTGCATGGATGTGATCCCTGGGAACAAGGCCGTGCACTGACCTGGCACTCGTTAGCTCGAAAAACTAGCTTAATTTTTTAAAAAGCTTGTGCGGGTTTTTGCCACCCTCCGTATGACTGCAGGCTGTTTTTTGTTTCTGTTTTATGAAACGTGTCAAGCCGTTCACCGGTTCTAGATAAGCTAGCGGACGAGCTGCGGTCGACTCTTCATTCATTTCCAAAGCTAACTTTTAGTAGCCTTTGTTGCAGCTTTGTCTAGCCTGCTTTCTTCTCCCTCTCAATGAAACTACACCGCGTTGTCTGAGGTTTCTAATGGGCTCGGGCCAGTAAATTTTTTTTATTTAATTTTCACTTCGATCTCATGAATGTATAACAAAGGAGGAGACAAATGAACATTGGGAAAATAACGCTTTTTTGTTGTTGTTGAGAGGAAACTATTTGCCTGTTGACATCCTGTAACAGCAGGTTGCAGCAAATTCTCAGCATTTTTTTTAATACGTCACCAACCTCCCCGAAATTAAAAAAGAAGTTTAAAGCAACAGAAAATTGCACTGAGTTAACTACAAAGTGGTGCTCTGACCGAGGAAGAAGGCTTCAGTTTTGTGGAGGTATCACACTTATTCCTCATGAACATACAGAGGTCAAATCCAATTAACATTTCGCGTTATGGGAGGTCGCGACACAAATCGCACGATTTTGAAGACTTGTCTTGCTTGAGGACTACAGAATCGCACCAGAGTTTCAGTCCGAACCTCGGTTCCCCTAGCCCGCCGGAGACCCCGGACTCCTCGCACTGTATCTCCCGCATCGGGGACTACCTTTTGTTGGAGCCTCTGGAGGGGGACCACGTTTTCAGAGCCGCCCACCTGCACAGCGGGGACGAGCTCGTCTGTAAGGTGAGCAGCATGCAACCCCCGAAATAGCAACTTCAAAAAAAGAGAAGCCATATCAGGATTAGGTTTAGTTTGATATGATTTTGCACATTATAACACTTTATTTCAATGCACATTACACTCAAATAAAACGCACATGTAGCTGATGCAGAATAAAAATGCAGACTTGGAAACTCCAGCTTGCGTTTTGCAGAAAAAAAAATCCTGCCACCTCAACTTTTTAATAATTGCTTGAATTGTAAATAGAGAGCTTGGCAGAGCAGCCTAATGGAAAAAGTGAATGGAGTGAGCTGTGTGGTTTGGATTGCATGATGTAACGTTGACAAAGGAGTGAGTAACCACGCACACACACTCCTTTCAGTGCTATTCTGGCTAACCCAATGGCTGCTCACTAAGTCCAAAGCTGTAGTCATTGTTTTACCCCTGGGTTGATATTTTCTCTATGAATGTAGTCATGCGTTACACATTTTGGACCTATATAATCATGGGATTTGATCTTCCACAGGAAGTTCAGAGGGGATTTTTTGCAAATCTACTGAACCTCACAAATTTCCTTAACACATTTATAGCTCATATTCACCTAACTATATTACTGATTATCAGGGTGGTACGGTTCTTTTGGAGAATCCCAGCCATAAACAGCTGCATGCACCCTTGGACTCATAAAAGCATGACTTATCCGGTAGCCTGCATCTTTTTGACTTGAGGTAATGTTTTGTCATTGCGTACAATGACAAATTCACAGCCTTTGGCACTGCCCTTAGAGCTAACTGCTGTTTGACCTCGTCTGCTTTGCGCTGACCTCGATACCGCAGCAATCAATCCCCACTTCCCTGGGATTGATCATTACTGTCAGGCCGGCAGCTTGGGTCTCTCACAGTTAAGATCTCGAGACCTGTGGGGTGTATTTTGTATTGACTGCAAGCAGAAGGAGCCTTCTCACCTGAACTGAATGTACTGAAAGTCAATTGGGGGTTGCTATGGAAACAAAAAGGCACTGCAACCCCAGGCTGCAGCACAATGCCATGCAGTATTATGATGCTACCTTTCAGCCTTACTTCTTACATCAATGGGATAAACTTACATTTGCTGTTTATGAGTGTGGAGATGTGACATTTTGTTCTATCAGAGGATAAATCTAAGTTTTGTCAGCTGGGATTTTTGTATTCACAAATGGGGAAGGTGAAGCATTTTGCAGATTCATTCTCTGATCTTAACTTGCCTAAATTCCTCCAAAAGGTTCTTAATTGAGATGAGAAAACTATGTTTAATTAAAAATTCTTTGCCCTCTCGCACAGGTTTTTGACATTGGCCGATACCAGGAGTCACTGGCGGCCTACTTTGCCTTGGGACAGCATCAGCACATTAACCAAATCCTGGAGATTTTGCTCGGGGAGACGCGAGCCTACGTGTTCTTCGACAGAAGCTATGGCGACATGCACTCTTTTGTCCGCACCTGCAAGAAGCTGCGAGAGGATGAAGCTGCCAGGCTCTTCCATCAGATAGCCTCGGCTGTGGCACATTGCCATGACAACGGACTGGTCCTCCGTGACCTCAAACTGAGGAAGTTTGTCTTCAAAAACGAGGACAGGTAAGTTTCATTGAAGCCTTTTGAGTCACAGTATATGTGGCTTTCTTTCTTTCTTTCTTTCCTTTTTTTATTTGTACATTTTGTTCAATGAAATTGCAACGGTGTCTGTGTGATGTCATATCTCAACTTACACAGAGGATGTTGTAAACTGAGACTGAACAAGAAAGACGTACCTCCTCCTCCTCCTCCCAAATGCATCTGCTCCGGCTCTTTCTGTGCGTGCGGTTTATTAGATATCGCACGCACTGCTCATATATAGATGAAATTACACGTGGGTGTAATCTTTACCCCTATAACTCGAGACCAGCACTGCTGTTGAACTGAACAGCGTGGTCAGATAAGTTACCAGGACAAGCCGTTGCTCGGTGAACGATCAGCCAAACCAAGTCTCTCAAGTATTGTCAAGCACAACCCAGACCCCACACTACCACAGTACACTTTCTGACCTCTGGTGGCAGCTTTTAATAACTACAAATAGTGGCATCTGTTGCTACAGCAACCTTAAAATAGCTCCTTTATTAATAGAACGAAATGTATGTCTTTTTACTTTTCTTAGTCACTTCCACATGCAAATAACAGCAGTATAGTTAGCCTGTTTTTCACCTAGGGTTTCTCAACAGTTGCACCATAGGCCTGTTTGAGAGTGTGGTGTCATTCTTTGGCACGTACTGTGGAAAATAGAAGTTGAGCTGCCTCACATATTTAGTAAAGGTCCAGTAACCTTCAAAGCTCTTGCACTGAGATGCACACCTCTTCTTTAATGATTGATGTCGGCTGATTTTTTACGAGCGGTGGCACATGGGCAGAGCAGGGTCGCCTTTACCACATGGCCTGTCAAGACTCCTCTTGCACCTTCTCTGCCTTTTGTGGATTGGTGGATGCAGACATGAGAAAACAAAGCTGCTGTAGCTTCTGAGGCTTGATCTTGTAATTCCATATAGTAAACAAAATGGGTAGTAAAAAAAAAAAAAACATGGTGAGATGCATTTTTGACTAATGGGTCTGCTTCTGAACCTGTTGTCTAAGAGTCCTTTGATTCATCTCAGTTTAGACCTTCTGCAGTGCAGTTGGATTACTTCTTTGCTTTTTTGCCTTTTAGGCCTTGTTAACCAATCAAACGAGCTTGTACTAATTCAAATTGAACCCAAACAGTAGTTGTTCTGTTTTCAAAATTCACATGATTCTACATCTCCTAGAGGAATATGGGTAAAAACACAATCTTGATTACAATTTAAAATTAAATTGCAGATGATTAAACATTAAAGCTGCACTGTGTATTTTCAAACAAGCTAGGTATTGCTAGCTATTTAACACAAACATGTCTCAGAGCTTCACCCCTCCCGTCGGGTATAATCCTTATGTCCCCCGGACATGGGACCGCACATTGCCACAGTAAACAATAGAGTGCAAAACACCAGTCGTTGAAACGCTATGCTAATGTTCACCCTGGGTTTTTTTTTTGTTTTCTGCTAGCTGAAAAGGTGTTTTTCTTTTAGGGACTCTAGTATTTTTTCCTAAAATTGAAGCAGTAAAAGTTGTCTGTTTCTGTCCTTCTCTCACTTCCGGGATGTTCTGCTTTAAAATGCTTCAGCACGCATTAATGGAGGATCCAAGCAGTGCAGATTTGCAGCGCTTCAGTGAGACAGACAGCTGGATTGTCCAATAGTTGCTTTCAGTTCGAAGCGTATGATTGGCTGAGGTTTTTAGAGAACTTCGAGGGAACCACCTCATTAATTTATTTCGTTTTTTTTTTTTATTGCCACTATATATTTATAGCTATACTATGTTGGAAAGTTGTTAAAAGGCATGAAAAAAAAGGTTTTAAGCTACACTGTTTACCGAATTTCCTATTGTACCTTTAAATAAGCTAATCAGAAATCATGTCAAAGCCAGTGCTGCTTGTCTTGTCTGTTGTTTGATTTGTGAAGAATTCTTTGTGTTTCTGTTTGCAGGAACCTCGTAAAGCTGGAGAGCCTTGAGGACTCTTATATCCTTGCTGGTCACGATGATTCCCTCTCAGACAAACATGGCTGCCCGGCCTACGTTAGTCCAGAGATTCTCAACGCCAACGGCAGCTATTCAGGCAAGGCAGCTGACGTCTGGAGTTTAGGCGTCATGCTCTATACCATCCTCGTGGGGCGCTACCCCTTCCACGACGTGGAGCCGGGATCTCTGTTCAGCAAAATCCGCAGGGGCCACTTTAACATCCCGGAGACGCTGACGCCGAAAGCCAAGTGTCTGATCCGCTCCATACTGCGCCGGGAGCCGGCGGAGCGCCTCACCTCCAGGGAGATTCTGGAGCACCCCTGGTTCGCCTCCTCCGTGGCGCTGGGGGGGTCTCAAGTTCACGGGAGAGCGGAACGGGAGCAGGAGCAGATGGTGCCTGAGGTGAACATGGAGGAAGAGTTAGAGCATTTCTTGAGCTGAACACGTAAAATTAAAAATAAATTAAAAAAACAAAGCACAAATGAACAACTTTGCCACGGTCTGCTCACCACGGTCTCAGCAGAGCCAAAAACCGTAGTTTAGAAATAAATAGGTGAATTTGTCACTCATAATAAAGGTGTTTCCATTCAGTTTTCCTTTTTTCCACCATTTCATGGAAAACCTTGAGCCTGGCATGACAAATGGCATCTATTCATCATCTGGAGACGCACGCCTCGATGGGGGACGATGCTGCCAGACATGCAAGTTGCAAACAATGTAGCAAAAGTGTTTTTTGTTTTTTTTTTCTATTATTATTTTGGTTTGTTTTATCATGGTGCTCACACAACGTTGACACATTTTTGACACTATTGAAAGCATGAAGGGACTTATGGACACAAGGAGAACAATTCTGAGTGAACTGACGCACCGTTTCTTAGAGATTTCGCTTTTTTTTTTTTTTTTTCTTTTTCTCGTCATAACTCTGGCTGGTGGTCAATTCAAAACCACAGATCCAGAGTCGGAAACGGCGATCCCAGGTTCTGTTGCTGAACCGACACAAGGTGATTACTCCTGACCTGGGACCATTTGTTAAGCATCTTCATTATAAACAAAATGTTTGACCTCATCTTTGTTTTGCATAACTGAATATTCTGACATAGTCACTTAACTCCTTGGTGGCCTTTTTCAGTTACTATTCTGTCTTTTTCATTAACATCCCTATCATTTAATTCTTTTGTTTCTAATCTGCTCCTGCAGCGTTTTTCCTCTAAATCTTCCTTTTTGTAATCATCCCAACATGCTGTCAAGCACTTAGTGCATTAGGACAGTTCCACCTCTTTAAAAATTAGCTTCCATTATTTAAATTCATTTTTCACTTGTAGGAACGAGAACGTACCGTTTTTATTTAAATTGTAACAGCTATATAAATATCTATAAATAAATATAAATATATATTTAAAGCTACATAGCAGGGTATTTCTTTAAGAGATTCCTTTGTTTTCCATGATGTATGATGTAGGCAATATCTCGACACAGGACAGGCGTGAAGAGGAAACGAAGTCTGTCTGAAGTTTTTGAAAACGCGATCTCATCTATGCCAGTATTCCTGCGCCCCAACAGGCCACGCCACCCAGTCTCCCTCACTACTTCTTCTAAAGAACTAAATAAATAAAAAAGAAACTTGATATGAGATATTCAGTGGTAGTATTGCTATGACATGCTCACTCCATGACCTCATGTTAGTTTTCCTACTGCCTGTGTAGGTTCTGTGAAACCATCACGCTCGGAATGGGTACCAGTGGAGATGTTTCGTCGTATCTCAATGTTACTTGAATTTGTGTTTTTTAAATCTAGTCATCGGCATGTGCTCCATGGATGCTATAGCCTGCCTAGCGAGGGGAAGGGTGGGGGTTTGGGGGGGGTGGGGTAGGAGGACGCTTGTTTTGGTTCTTTTTCTTCTAAGCTAAAAGGAGGAAAACATCTTACTTTTCTTCTTTTCTGAGTTGCTTTTCAACAATTTAAAAAAAAAACGGCTATTCTTTTCACTGTTTTTGTAGACTGAGCTACCGTTTATTTAAGTTGGTGCTGAATTGGTGCTAATGTTTAGTCTATTTTTTATTTTTGTTCCTTGGAGAGGGGGGGGTGGTGATGCATGGTGGGATATCTGCCTCAGATGTTCTGATTGTATTGTAACAGATTCTGGTGTTTTGTCCAAATTTATTCAGTAAATAAAATTGTGATCTGCTATTTGATTTTGCGTCGTTTTCCTTGAATACATAAGATCCGTTCTTCCAACAGGATTTCACGGAGTAGATTTTGAATTATGAAATGCACATTTACTAAGAGATGACCTCAAATGGGAGGCTGAGCTCGTTGAAGGAATGCATATCGCCCACAGCCTTTCATGCCTCAGCATCAGATGATCCTTTATTGAGAACTGGTGTAGTTATTATAGTAGTGGGAACATTTTTCAAATATCCCATGCACATGAACGCTTTCCCATGCCTTTCATTCATGTCCTTTGTAGAGTCAGAAATTGAGAATGACTCTGCTACTATCACATAGTGGACCGAACTTCAAATCAAGTGACGTCATCACCCGTTTTTTTGTTTGTTTGGGGGGTATATCCCAACTATTTCAAGGACGATTTGGAGGATAAAAACAACAAAAGCTTTAATGTAACTCAAAAAATGTTGAAAAATGACTTTTCTAAAGTTTTCCCTATAATTTAATGAGGGTCCAGTTCTGGGTTAGCCCGGGACAACAGACAGTGCATCAAATCATAGCTCAAGCACTGTAAAGTCAACTGAGTTATAGATATTTTTGTGTTTACTTTGAAGCATAGATTTGATGATCAAAAATAAAATTAAAAAATCATAATTTATTTTGCCACTATTAGAATAAAAATATAATTCCTGGAACACAACAAAAAATGTCCTCAAGTAAACGAATAGTTTGCCAAAGTTGCTCTGTGTAAAATATCAACAGATCCATTAGTGCAAAAATAAGTTACAATGCATTAATTTAAAAAATTAATACATTTTAAAATCTAATGAACCATACATATAGAACAACTAGCTGCTAGGTTTTGCAGTGGGTTAGTAAATAATAAAGCACAGAGCAGGGGGTTATCTTTTGTCATTTTGATCTGTGGCATCTCCTCATGAGGGACAAGAGCTGCCCTCTTGTGGCTATTTAGTGACATTACACCAAACAAGTATGATTAAATAAATATATTTAACAGACAAATTTTTATTTATGGACGAGACCCCCTCAGCAAGTTTGTTTTCAAATGTTTAATTCATAAAATTGATATTTATTTTACATTAATTTTTTTCAAAATGACATTATTTTAATGTTTTATTATGTTTGAAATGATTGTAGTAATCCATCAGTCATTTTATTTTTTTTATTTAAAGTGTTTTTTAAACATATTTTAACAGAAAACGCTGTATTTTTATGCAACTGTTTTTACTACTTTTCAGTTTCTTAAATGTCTATAAAAGTCACTGCTTGTATTTTATGAAGAAGTTGAAGGTTAAGCCCTTGACAGCTACTCGGGAATTCCATTCATTTGTTGCGACCACGTTTGTTGTAATACCACAAACAGCCGCCAGAGGGAGACAGTTTCCAACCATTAGCAGATAACAAAGCTAAAAGATAGTACACTGTTTTGGATATTTGCCATGCTAACCCCTTGCTAACTGTCACAGCTAGCTGTTCTAAATGTCTACCTCCATTTTTAGAAATGTGTCTCTTTTCTTAAAAAAGGAAAACATATTAATATTTCTTTCTTTTTTTAATCAGGTACTGCTCCATTTTTGCTTTTGCATTACTGCTTTTTGGTGAGGAAATCTTGCTACCAAATCATGCATGTTTATCAGTTATAGATGAGATACACAGCCAGTGATTAGTTTAAGTTTCATTAAGATCTTTCCAGTGGTTTATGAGATATTTTGTTAATGAACAGGGGGGAATTCCAATGCTTATTGACAAAGTTTTATATAAAGATTATTTGAAATCATTTAGCACTTGGGGTTTGTGTTGGGGATGATTCTGACTGAGCCATTAACGTCTCAACTTTTACCTCAGTATCTATAAAACTGACTGAATTATTGCCATTTTTACACCTTTATTTATTCAGGTAATGTCCCATTGAAATCAAGAATCTCTTTTTCAAGGGAGACCTGGGGATTCAGGATACTTCCATGCATGACTGTGATTGGCTGTGAAGGTCATTTTAAATCAAGTTGCCTCCAAAAGTTAATCAGGTCTAGACAATGATTCCTTTAATAAAAATCTGACTAACTGTTCCTTATAGCAGTGGACAATAACTACAGCTTAAGTAAATTATTTTCTGTGGAACAAATATTTTGCTCCAGCGACACCGTTTGACTGTGCCGCCTAACAAAAGTGCTCCTGGTTCTTAATGAGATTGCAATCACTTGGAAAATGTGAATGGATCCCAAATGATCCATCTAAACAAATTCACCCACATGTCTCCAGGAGAAAGCTCTAAAGGCTGATCATTTCCCCATGACTGTCATGTGACCCCAGCAGACACCGCCATCACAGAGCAGAAGCACTGCACTCCTCTCTTTAGGCCCCACTAAGAAAGAAAACGACTCTATGTTCCATTTGTTTTGAAAGTTTAGTGTTTCATCTGGTCATGCAGGGTAACACTGATAAAGATTAGTTCTATCTGACTAAGCACACGGTTGCAGTAAACAACTTAAATCTTCTAAGGAATTAAATCATTTAGACAAAAATAATTTGTAAAAAAAAAAAAAGCCAAGAGAGAAGTGCATGCTGCTGTCCTTGTTGTGATCATGTGAACAGAGCAGCACAAATCTAAATGAAAATGACAAATGTGCACGTGAAGGTTTAGTGAATTCTTCAGCTATGTTGTTTATGCAAATGTATGATATTTTGACAAATATTAATTTAAAATTTAACTTTTTTTTTTATTTAATTTTATTTAAACCAAGAGAAAACCATATTTATTTGATCCAAATTGCTATAAAAGCAGAATGAAGTTTTGCACATTTATTGAAATTCCCTCATTCAAGTACTAGTTTTTTATTTTATTCATACATATTTTTGAAGTGTTTTGTGTTTTTAATAAAAAGCAACAAGGTTTTTTATCTTTATCTGAGCAACTTTATTAGCTTATTTTCTACAGATATAGAAAAAACTAAAATAACTGCATAATTCAGAAGGTGTGTTTTTTGTACTAAACATGATATTTATTCATGTTTACATTTTTGTCTAATGCTTTAAAACTTTCTTAATTTTAATGGCCAAATAAACTGTGTGGCTCTTTACAAAATATATTTAGTTGTTAAAGAGGTCAAATGTCTCTTTCAGTCATAAAGGTTACAGATGACCTCTAGTGGTGTAATTACAACAGTGGGAGAAATCTGGGCCATAAAACACATTTAACAGCTAAATTATTAGAAAATAAATAATTATCAGGTAAAACAATTCTGAAAAAATAAACTAATTTGAAATGTGTTTTTTGTAAGAATTGAATATTGAGTGAGTGAATATCATAATTGCATTTTGTGTGCACAAACATGAACATTTGTACAGCACTATACACTCTATTATTTAGTCAACAACTTATCTAATCTACATAATAGGACATCATTTTCAAGATGATCTGTTTAAAATTTTAATATTTTATTTTTGGCAACTACACCTATTTAGGCAGGAGTTTGGTTCCAATTGATTTCATCAGTTTGTTACATCTTTATTGCTTTGATTTATTGCTTGTAGTTACAAAGGAAATTTTGTAAATATTAGATATCAAATAAATTATTTTCCGACCTAAATCTAGAAAAAAACTGAAGGTTTGAATGTTTGACAAAGAAATATGAATAATGTTAAAATGTAAAAAGATTTAGTCAAATATCTAAATCTAATATTACGTTTTGTAACTGAAGCAACTTCTGCCCCCTTGTGTCCAGTTTGTGCCTGTGTTCCTCCTCCTGTGTCCTGCACTAATCCCCCACAGGTGTGTCTCGTCTCCTTAATTAGCTCCCTCCTTATATATGCTGTTTAGTTCAGAAGCTGTTTTTGTGTTTTACCTCACCTGTTCCTGCCTCCATCCTCTGCACTGGAGTCCTGCACTACCCCACAATCGTGACAGAAGGAACCAACCACCATAGACCCAGCGGAGGACTTCATCCAGGAGGTAAATTGACCCACTGCAGACTCGGAGGTCTTCATCTCCATAGCCAATCTCCATGGGGGTCCAAGTAGATGCTCCACACCCTGCTTTGGAGTCCCCGAGTTCTGCTTCATTGCCCCCTTTTGGCGTCTGGGAGTCACCTTTGAGGAGGGGGTACTGTCATGTCCTGCCCCTAACGGTTCCAAGGACCAGATTTAAAAGTCCAGGTGATCGCTCTTTCCAGTCTGTTGCACCTCGACTTTGGAATGAACTTCCATTAGTTTTACGCTGTATAGACAATCTGGACTCCTTTAAAAAGCAGCTGAAGACCCAAATATTTAAAACTGCTTTTAAATAACTCTTTTATGTTCTCTTGTTTAACGATTTTGATTTGTAATATTTTGTTTGTTTTATTGATTTTATTTGTTTTTCATCATGTTTGATTCTGTTTTTTGTGAAGCACTTTGTGATTTTTTTTCTGTGAAAGGTGCTATATAAATAAACTTTACTTACTTACTTACTGCCCCCTTGTGTCCAGTTTGTGCCTGTGTTCCTCCTCCTGTGTCCTGCACTAATCCCCCACAGGTGGTTACTCCTCACCTGTCATCCTCCGCACTTGGGTCCTGCACTACTACCCCACAATCATGACAACTAAAGATTTACCAGATTACATGTAGTTTCCATATATGTGGATTTCTATATTAATATATAACTGATCATTTTTTTTACATCATTAAAGGTTTATTCTGCTTCAGCAACTAGCAGCAATTTGAAATAACTGTTTAGTCATTTTACGGATAGTTCACACATTTAAGTTTTGTTTTGAAACAACCTCAGTTTGGAGAAATGTATTTATTTATTAACATATTTTAGGATAATACCACTGAGAAATGAACCATTTTTGACCATATTGATAAGCTAATGGCTAGGTACGCTGGGACAATAACCAGAGTTTATTTCTCCTGCCTTAAAGCAACTTGAATCTATAGTTTGGTTTATGCAAACATAGTGTTATTATACTGCACAGAGTGCATTACAAAGGGATTCAGGAAGAAACATGACATTTCAGCACCAAAATGGTTACAGCTAGCTACAACTTTATTTATTAACCTTTATTTAGCCAGGAAAGTCCCATTGAGAAATTCTTTTACAAGGGAGTCCTGGGTTACCATCTATAGGACATGTTGTGACCAGTGGGGGAAACCGGAGTACCCGGAGGAAACCCGTGCATGTATGGGGAGAACATGCAACTCCACGCAGAAAGGCCACAGCCGGGATTCGAACCTGCGACCTTCTTGCTGCGAGGCAACAGTGCTAACCACTGTGCCACCATGCAGCCAACACTATTTGCAAAGAATTACATTTATATGTAAATAAAGGTGACATGCAACATTATATTCACATTAGAATGTTTGTGATTGAAGGTGTTTTCAGACAACAGTAATACGCTGATGACAAGCTAACAGCTTGTCAATCTATTCAGAGCTAATCTGTGTTCCTCCAAACTGAAGGTATTTGTTGTTCCTGTCCTTTCATGTACATTTATTTAGAACAGCCCTCACTGAGAAGTATTATAATGGTATTAACCTATGTAAAAAACAAAGTGTTCAAAGGTAGAATAAAAAGAACACTGTCTGAACAAATAACCTTGAAAGCCCTTCTGAACAGAACAGACGACTAAAACCTGATGAGGTTCTAGACTAGACGGTGCATGGAAGGAGAAGGAAGAATGAAATGAGGTGGATCAATACCATATGGTATTTGATGGAGTGTTTATTTGTACACTTTTCCAACTCAAGCTGTACACTTGCACCTAGATCAACTATGACAACGCTTGTTTTTAAAGACAATTTAAAGGATTACATCTGTGACTAAGTGCAGATGTATTCAGGACTCAACCCTGCAGTAATCGCCTCGCAGCACGCTCAGAACTAAACAGCTATGCCGCTTGTGTTTTTACCAGAATCTCAGCAGAAAGGTAAACTCAGAGGATCCTACCTGCAGACGTCATCACAAGCTGCAGGGATAGAGATCTTAAAGAGCCATGGAGGCCGAGAGCAGCAGGGACACTCCCCTCCCCTCCCCTCCCCTCTCGTCCTGAGCTGGCGTGACAGGAATGATTCATCTCGTGTTTACAGTGCTCATTCTCTGCCGTGCACTTCCACAATCTGTCTAGATGTTGACACTCACGAGCCATTTCGAGGCTCCGAAAACACCCTTAAAACATCCCGGATCCCAGTTCTGTCTGAGCTAAATATTTTATGTGTGTTTGTGTTTTACTGTAACATCCAGTCAATGCTGTTTAAAAGGGGAGAGTTGCTCTCAGCCCTATCTGCGGTTTGTTGTTGACATTTTATTGTTTGTGTTCTAATATCCTGAAGTTTGAGTCTCAGAGAGGAAGCATCCTAAAGTCCACAGGAGCTCTGTGATCTGTAAATGGATGAATAGCTTCAAACGCATTTCTTTTTGATCCTAAATTTAATAACCCAATATGTTCCGTTAATGCTGCTGGTCGCAAAAACATGCGCAGTGACCTGCTGGCCTGGAAAATCCTGCTGTCACAGTAATCTTCCTTCTCAATCCAATCTCTGTGGAGCTTCATATCCGTACGAGATAAGGGATGTAGGGAGGGGGTTCTGTGGGCTGTTTCCTCTGATGAACGGGAGATATTATTAATACTTTCTATTTACTGTGGGAGATGGATAGACCAAAGAGTCTCAAAGCTCATATACGGTATGAAAAACTGCACTTTTGAAGATGTTTTTGTTCTGATTTGATGAAAATGCTTTTATAAATTATTTTTCAACCTCAAAGAGAATTAAAAGCACCCTGTCACGGTTTAAAAACGTGCAAATTATGCATCAAAACATGCAGTTTACGGTTTGTAAGGAATAACGGTTTAAAGGCACACTATGTAACTTTTTCATATTTTCATATCAATCTTTTTCTTGAGTCAGTACGTGCTAATATGACCCATTACAAGGTTAATGAAAAGTCACTCGGCCCCATCTGCTGCTTGGATCCAGAATACCACGTTTGCAACTTCTGACTCTCTGGTCCGGTGCCCTGAAGTCTCACAAAGTCACGTATCTCACGGGAAGCAGTAACAGCAATCCATGTTTCCACCTCTGAACCTGCTCAGGACAGACAGGCTGAAGACACTGACATCATAGATACGAGCTAAGAGATCTATTGTATTTTTTTCATCATGGCGGAGCCTCCAAAGAAACAAAGAACATCTTAAACCTGGTTTTAAAACACGGGCGCACAGCGAGGAGATGGGGACTCAGTTTGTTTTTAGGACAGTGATTTAAAACGGACACTAGGGGGTGCTAAAAACAAGCAAATCTAAAAAGTGTGCCTTTAAATTTCATGATTTTGGGAGATTTTGCCACACAAACTTTAAAACTGTCTAAGAATGGCAACCAACTTTTCTTATTTACGCAATGTTTTTTTTGTACGTATAAAAATTAAACCTCAAAATGTAGACATTTTAATTTTCTTTCATCCATTGCATCTCTCCCTACTAGCTCTTCTGGTTTTCTCTGAGTGCAGAATACACACCCAAGTTTCATTAGACTTCAGTTGTATTTTAACTCAAAATGTTCTCAGTGAAACAGGAAGTGAAGGGTCTGTTTAACTTGCCATTTCTCTTAGATAAAACGAAATAAAAACAGAAGATTGTACGTGTGACTACCAAAACAATTTTTTGATTTGACGTCTACTTTTTGCTCAGCTATTGCTAGCCTTATGTTTTAGTTTGTGCTCCTGTCTGCTTTTTATTAAGAAGGTCACTGTCAGGGAGTGACAGACAGGTGTGTGGTTACCACGGTGACCTCAATGAGAACACTGGCAGCAGCTTTAACATTTCTGTTGATCTCTTTCTTTCTTTTAAAGGTTTTACATCAAAACATTTGTTTTAGCATAGATTATGACAAAGTTGATGTTGGAGTTTTTGAGCTACATGATCACCCTTTCGACGTTTCTTCAGAAGTGTTATTTTGTAATCAGTTTTAACCCTATAATGCCATTTGCATCATATTTGATACACGACTTTCTGAGACCTCGACATTTTTAGTGAGAGTTTTATTTTCCTGAAAAACCTGATGTCAGGTAATCAGATACGTGCAGTTAACAAAATAACCACCAGGGGTCAGTGTTTTTTCCATCTATAGACCTTCAAATTGGACATCCAAAATGCCTGCGCTCAGTCAGTGATTCAGATCTAGTTTTTCATGCAAACTTTTGACAATTTTCAACAGGTTATAGTAAGAAAAACATTTTATTTGTTACTGAAACTGCCCAAAATACCTGACGTATCAAAAATGATACAAATTAAAGTGATAATATGCAGTTTTGCTTGTTTTGGGCGCCCTCTGGTGTCCGTTTTAAATCACTGCATTAAATAAAGTAGCCATAGTTCTTGCTTCTAAACTGCTAAATCTAAGTGTTGAAATGTCTCCTCAGCCTTCATAGTTTTCTACAGGAGCGGTTATTTACACCTTCAAAGAAATCAGCTGTGTTCAAGCAGGGAGAGATTGAAAAAAATCAGGAATCATGAGCTAAAACACTCCAGCGCTAGCATAACAGCTAGCCACATTGGGTTAGCCTAACCCTCGTGAGACACGTGACTTCCTGGGTACCGTGACGGCGACGGAGATCTTGCAATCGTGGTATTCCGGCTGTAATCACCAGATGGGGCTAAGTGGCTTTTCATTAACTCTGTAAAGGGTCATATTAGCACAGACTGGCTCAAGGAAAAGATTTAAAAATATGAAAAAGTTGCATATTATCACTTTAAAGAACATATTCAAAGTGATATTTCATTTCTTTTTTTATTATTTTTTATAAGGTCATAAAAGAACTCCAAATTCAAAACATCTGAATTTTCTGGGTATTTTTTGATGGGTTGGGTCTTACAGGGATAAGGGTGAGCTTCTCCCTCAATAGCACCTTTCTCTCTATGGTTTCACCCCTGGACTACAACCAGTCCCCACCAGTATGGTGGTTAGTAGAGAAGTGTTGTTATGAAGAAACAGGCAGCGGAGGAGTCAGTCGTGTCACGTTTCTGTGTCTCTCTGAGAGATTTAGTATTCTGTCAGAGGACAGAAGCAGAGTGTTGTTTTTTTTTTATTTTTTACTGTACAGCATTCACTCCTCTGTTACTCCTCCTCAGCAGGAAGATAAGTATTCTGCAATTCAATTAACTCAGCCTGAGATCAGTTTCGATTTTATATAGCTCAGGGGAAAAGCAGCGCCGTCTCAGAGCACTGAAAGTTTTTCTGTGTTCCACCAAGCTGCTCCAATTAAGGTTAATGGCACGGTTGTGTAACGATCCCGCTTCAACAAGGCCCCATTTCAAAATACCACTGCTACTGTGTCTGGGCTTTGGCAGAATGAAGGCATGCCCCAGCGGAGCCAGTCGGCTATAAAGGTGATTCAGTGAGCCGGTCCCTCGGCACTGCGCATGGGTACCCCTGGGTGTTCTGGCAGAAGAGGGTTTTTTTGTGGCAGGGCACCAAAGAAAACACACAGACAGCAGATGGCCTCTGTTGTCTTCCATCCAACCGTGAGGCCTCCGCTGGCTCAGGGGTCACAAAACCCACTGAGCAACAGAAAAACCTGGGACTCAGTCAGCATGCTTTTACATTTCTGACCAGGAAGTATGTTTGAACCCAAAAATCACATTATCTTTGACAGATTTATCTGAAAAAATCTGGATTATGTCTGCTTTACATGTGAGGGTAAAAAATACATTTTTAAGAAGCTTTAAGATAAATGCTTTCAACACTAGATGGTGCTGGAATTCAACTTTTATTTATTAGTAAATGCTTGGAGAAAGGTTAGAAATAGATGGATAGACGTTCCGAAAGGTTTTTAAATCAGCTACATTTTTCATTAAATGTCTGAGTGAGATGATCTTTTTACGATTTTATTCCTGAATTTCTCATGATGTCCTGTAAACGGCTTTTGTTGCATGCAATAATGTTTTTGCCTGACCTTTTAATGTGTGCAGAATATTCCACAAAACACAGATACTGAGCTGAAACTTTATGCGTTTGTAGCTGAGAGTGGTTCACACACACTCCACGCACTAACAGATGCTAAAAGCTTAAAAGTATTTTCAAGAGTTGAGCAACCATAAATCCGATGATCTATTCTGTTCTGCTAGGCTGTTTTTCCTCCAACTCTTTCCTAATTTGCTTTTTTTGTTGCTTTCTTCTCCTTTGCTAATTGTCACACCTGCTGCATCGTTTCTCTTGTTTACCTTCTCAGCACATAAATACTCCCAGCTCCTCAAATACTTCCTCATCCTTATTCCGCTGTGTGTTCGTGTCTCTACTTTTTACCTTCCTTCGTGTTCACCTGGGATTCCATCGCCTGCACATCTTTTTTTTTGTTGTTGTTGTTTTCGTGCAAAATAAAGTTTTAGTTTCTTTTTCTTTTGGACCTGCATCAGGATTTCTGCCCTCTTCACCATCTACAGATTCCAACTCTGATGACGTCAAACTAATTAAAACCTTTCAGATCTTATTGGACTTAATGCCAGTTGAAGGTCCAACCATCACTACTTCTTAAAAGCTTTCGCGGCAGAAACTATGAGGGGTTCATTATGGTAATTAACACTTAATAAGTCATTTAGTGTCAGTTCATCTCAACAGGAGTGTGAGGGGGCCTCCCCCCGTTTGAAAATAAAAAGAGATCGGCCCAGTGATTAACAGAACATTAAGTGGGAGAGGTCACGAGTCAGTTTGACCTGGCAGGAGACGGGGAAAGCCACGCTTGTGCTTGACAACACGGCGCTCTAAAATGTTTGTTTTTATTGAGCGTCGCACCAATTATATGGTCGGCAAGCAGCATAATCAGAGCCTGGAGACGACAGGGTAAATTGGAGAGTGGTCTTTGCTTTTCACATTCTTCTGTCAATACCCAATTATCCTCTCTGTTGCTCTTCTGTTGCACCTGCCTTTGAAATAGCTTTTTTTTTTTAAATGATATTGTTCTTTAATTGCATCAATCCAGAGTGGCTTGACACACTGATCAATCGTTAATAGCTTTAAACACGGCGTACAGATCACACAGTCGGGGTCGGAGGTTTTTTCGACTCGTCTGTCATTTTTTCTCCCCCTCACAAATGCCTTCACTCGGCAATAAAGCAGTTGAGTAGAGTTTCATTGGTCCTGACATCTGTGTCTCGTACGGACAGATATGCTGAAAGCAACCATCAAATGAGCCTCTTTTTTCTTTTTCTTTTTTTTTGCACGCCTGCCTTGAGCTCTAAACCTCATACAGTAATTATTGGAAATGCATCCTTACAGGCTGCCAGGCTTGTAATTACCTCCACATTTGTCGAGGGCACTATGTTTATTTAAATGCTAATCATCTCTGCAGAAACAGTGTGCTGTATGTGACCCCATCTAAAGGATTTAATCTATTGATTACATACAAATATATATATTTTTAAATTGTGTGGTTGAGCTGCAAATTTTTAGAGTGAAAAATCAGAAATTCGTGGTGTTTTTGCCTCTGCTGTCCTTAGTGGGGCAACTAAGTATCAGCTGAGGATCATGGAGCAGCTCCAGTCCTGGCGTGTTGTCTCGTGGCCCCCGAAAGGTTTAAATCATCTGGCTCAATGATTCAGCGTCTTGACTGAGCCAGATTGCCCTGACTGCACCCAGTGGGAGAGATAATTGGGTGAAACAGGTTGTTTGTGTGCTCGTAGCCCCCACTGAGGTAAGAGCGAAGCAGGAGAAAGGAGGAAAACAATGCAGGCTTCTCATTTTAGATAAAAACTCTGAAGCGTGAAGAGAATAGTTTTAGTTCAGGTAAAGTTTGGGGGTCTTTTTAAAAAAAAAATAGGGCAGTTAGGACAGTTGAGGGCATCCAAAATGTTAAAAAATCAAGCCACGTTGAGTCCAAAGTCAATTTTAATTGACATAACTGAATGCAAAAATGTCTTGTTGGATTAAACACAACTAATCATGCAGTTTAATCTTCTGACTAGCTTGTTTAACCAGTCTCTTCATGCAAAAATAAAATAAATCACATAGTTTTAGATTATCCTGCACATGGAGGTTTTTACAGATCAGATTTTTCCATGATGTTTATATCAGGTGACTGTGGCGCCCACGCCAAACCTAACCTAGTCCCTTGTGGATCTTTGTAAATGTGCTTAGCATCCTTCTCCATGTGCAGAAGCCACATTCTCTCGTCATCTTCTGCTTTTTGAAGATTGTGTGATGTTTGCCTCCAGACTTCCATTCTTGTATCTCCCTGTAAGTGAAATGTTCTGTGTCCCTGACTTTAAGCCTGAAGCATTATCCATTCTCTGTTGTATGTTTGCTTGTTGCAGCATAAAAAAAAAAAAAGTTTCGAAAGGAATATTTTTTTTCCTGAAATGCATAAAGCTAATTTACATGCTCATTTGCAAACTTCTGACGCAGAATTTAGTGAGGATGCATGAAAGGTTCTCCTCTCGTGGCTCCGTCTGGAGGTAATATTTGTGCAGGTGGCTCTTGCATTACAAACGGAGAATACAGATGCCCTAAAATGCTCTCCTGTATTTTAATGGCTTCTCCTGCCTTGTTTCCATCAGGTTTCTGTCCTTTTTGGAGTTCCAGGCAGATGCTTAGAGGAGGAAATGTATGCTTGGAACAAAGTTAGAGAAAGTTTTACAAACTTTTGAAATTTAAATCATCTCATCCTCCAAACAAAATGAATGTGAAGAAATGATGAAAATAGAGAAAGTTTCTCTATAGGATTAAGGTCTGGACTTTGACTCTGACCCTCTCCAGAACCTCCTCCTTGTTGTCTTCAAACCATTTCTGAGTAGCTTCATCTGGATGCATCAGGTCATTGTCTTGCTGATAAACAAATCTTCTCCCAAGCCATATTTCTTGTGTGGATGAAATCAAATTATCCTCCTGAATTTCTTCATTTTACCTTCTACCCTCAATAAAACATGTTTCTCTCTGTTATGCACATGTCATCTGCAAGGCAGGCGCCTTATGGCAGCCCGGGTTCACTATGTAACCAAGTCAAGTTCCTGATTGACAGGACGCTGTCTTTCTGGCAATAAAAAGAATTCTGATTCTGATTCTACCTTTACGAGCCTTCCAGGACCTGCTGCTGAGTAGCATCCCCACATGATGCTGTCACCACCATGCTTCACAGTGGGGATGGTGTCCTCCAAACATATATGTCTGATGGCCAGAGAGCTCCATTTCTTCCACTTGACCATGGAGTCTCATCCTGTCTTTTGGCAAACTGTAATCCAGACTTTATATGAGTTTTCTCCAACAGTTTTTCTCTGCTACAGGTGAAAAGAGGTTGTCCACTGATCAGGAGATCAGGATTCAGGACAAAGCCTTGTGTCGAAGTATCTTTGAGCAAGATACTGAACTCCCAACTGTCTCCCAGGAGTTGTGAAACTGGCTGCACTCAGCTCCTCAAGGATGGGTCAAATGCAGAGAACAAAGTCTACTATGTTGTACTGTGTATACTTATGTAAACACTACTCACACTCTCCCATAAAGCTCTGACCAGTGAGGAACTCAGGATAGAGTTGTATGCAGAGTCTCTCCCATCTTATCTGATGAAGCTTGTAGCTCCTTCAGAGTAGTGATGAACTCACTAGTCTCCTTTTGCACGGTTACTCAGTTTGTGAGGACAGTCTGATCCCGGCAGATTTACACATGCACTCAGCAATCACCCTACCAGCAGTTTCCTTGTCAGATCCTCATGCATAGAGGTTATGCACCCATGTGATTTCCAGTGTGTTTAAGGAATGAAGTTAAAATATTGTTTGCTTTTAAATCACCGACTGGCACCTCGGTATATTAGAGACTGCTGAACATTTGGTCACTTAGCAAATCATCTGCTATATAAATAAAGTTTGACTTGACTTGTGACTCAGTGACCCCCTCTTCTAGTCCCCAGATCCTGAAAACATTCAACATGGCTGTGACTATAGTCTAACAAGAGATTATCATCATCAGTTAAAGACTGCTGATGCTGTCTTCCAAAAAATATTGATGCTACTGACAATAAACTCTGAGAAAACTCATGAAGTCTGAAGGGTTTTAAAAACCTGGACTCCTGGATGAACTCTAAATAGGACATTTTTTTTTGTAACTTTAAGGTAAGAGCTGGAGTGGATGCTCTTGTAAACAGATGGGTTCATTCAAGGAGTTTGTGTTTTTATTGATGCTCATGCAGGCTGAATGCTCTGCAGAATTCTCTGTGATGTCCATAACGTGAGCACAGTGGTTAGATAACATGTTTTGATAACACATGTTACACACTGGATTGAACTTTAATCCTTTAAAGGCACACTATGTAACTTTTTCATACTTTTCCTTGAGCCAGTGTGTGATAATATGAGCCTTTAGGGTTAATGAAAAGTCACTCAGCCCCATCTGCTGCTTGTGTCCAGAATACCATGTTTGCATCTTCTGAGTCTCCGGTCCGGTGCCCCTGAAGTGTCACAAAGCCACGTATCTCGTGAGGGTTAGGCTAACCCAATGTGGCTAGCTGTGTTTTTAGCTCATGATTCCTGTATTTTTTAATCGCTCCCTGCTTGAACACAGCTGATTTCTTTGAATGAGTGATGAACCGCTCCAGTAAGCAATGAAGGCTGAGGAGACATTTCAACATTTAGGTGTTTCTGAGCAGAAACAATGCTAACGTTTTACTACAGTGACTTAAAACGGACAGTAGGGGGTGCTAAAAACAAGCCAAAACTGCACAGTGTGCTTTTTAAACCTGATGCATGCTTTTGAAGTTTGAAACACTTGTTGTATACCAGTCATTTACTTTTATGTTATATTTAACATGTAAGAACACAACAATAAAACGAAATAACATTTGTATTTGCCAACTTCAGTACTTAAATATCCCACCAGAGGGCAGACAACCTGTATAAGATTCATTACAGCAGCATTTCAAGGAAAGTACAAGTCCTGTTAAAAAAAATCAAGTTCTTAAAAACTTTGGCATATGTGTATTAGATATATGATAACTTTTACTTTGTCTTTTTATAATGAATCTGCCGTTAGATTAAATCGTGTTCAGGGCACCATAAACTTTAAATTTACATTTTGTTTTAGAATAAATACATTGCTGTTATCTTGTGATCTTGAGGAGTTGACATCTCATTTTACAACAAACCAAAATGAGCATATAAAAGTTTATTTTCTTCTAGCAGATGTTCTTAAGACACATGTCTCAAATGTAATCACTTTGCGTTGGTTCTGGTTCTCATAACTTCTGTTCTTATTCTGTTCTCTGATCTGGTCCTGCTCCTTGTCTTTCCCTGTGGTCCTGGCCTGTAAATTAATTTTAATCTCATTATTCAACGATTCCCACCTTTGTACTCTCTTCCAAATTCACACTTTTGAGTCCTCAAGAAGACAAAGGAACTTGAAATCAGACCGTTTATACCTAAAAATGTTAGGTGGAACAAACAACAGCTGTAAACATTTAGCCATATAAGTAAACTGACACTGTTATTGTTATTTGCCACCAGGCTGCACAGAGTATATTGAATGTTGTCTCCTAAATGTTAAATAGACTGTGTGGTCTGTTGAGTGTTCACGTCTAATATTTAACTGCTGAGTAATTTTCATGCCAATTATCGAGCCGAGTAAGAAATTTTAGTCTTGTCCCTTAATCCCACTGATCATTTCGCTGCATTCTTAAATTCACACTCCGAGATGAACAGTTGCACGCAAACACAAAAAACACCTCCGTGCACACACACACCGAGCGACACAATAGATGGCAGACAACTCAGTGGAGTTGTGATGTAATTAGACTTGGTAATTGGAAAAGAGCATTTTGCCACCTGCAGCAGTAAGAGTGTGATTTATTTTGTATTTTTTTCTTGTTGGTCATCTCTACAGAAATAGTCCTGATAATTGTTTTTGGATCCCCGACCGCCGTGGATGAATTTGACAGTTTCTGGTTGCTCTCAAACGACGCCTCAAACTGCAAAACGACCTGCTGGTGTGAAAGGACCTCGTGAAAAATCTGCCGGGTTTACACTCGCAATCTAACATTTTCATCCATGTAAAAGAAAAAAAAAAGATGAATAAAGTAAGGATGACAGCCATTTATCCACCTGCGTTCTCTGACAAGCTCAAAGACAAAGAAATACCCAGAGAAACTGTGTCTTAAACAAAGACTTTGATCGTTTCTGAAGCTGAACAGCAAAAAATGTCATTATGATTTAACACGCAGGACCAAAACGTCCCAAAGGTCCTTCTTTAACAGCATTAGCATTTCTGAAAACATTGCATCTCCAAAGGTGAAGAAACACCCTGAATATAAATTTGACTTGACTTGATATTTTACATGTTGAATGTGTCTGGTTGAGGATGCTTCGAGCTTCCTGTGCAGCTGATCAGAGTCAAAGCAGCTTATTAATCATTTAGAAAGTTCTTTGCTGACCACGTTTTGAAGGAGCTGCTCAGAGACAGAACCCTCACTGTTTCATTTCCAGCCAGATATGGATTTCCTAATGGATAAACACAGACTCACTGTCTCCTTGTTCCCTTGTAATAGGATAAATGTGTTGACTCTTCCCTTTTCTGTAATTCGGCTCAAATCAGTATTACCGGTATGAGTCTCCCACACCAACTGCTGCTGAACACAAGAGGAAACTACTTCTTGTTTTTTATTTTGTAGGTTTTTTTTGTTGCTTCATCCAAAATAATGGCATTATTCCATTTATTTAAACTGATAAGAAGGCAGAATGGGGTTGTTTAAAGATTCCAGAAGATTTCCAGCAAAAGTTGGATGAAAACAATCAAGACCTTTTGAAGGAGGTGGTCTCCATAGTGGTTCTGAACAAACTCCAAAGCAGTTCACTGATAGCGTGATCCAAAATACTGCAAGTTTACGCCCTCCAGCTTTGCATCCTGGGATGTGGTACAGTACACATACTTCAGTAGCTAGCTTAAAACGGCTCACGTGGACAGACGAGGCAGGAGTAAATTCTCCATGTTGTGAACTGGTTCAGGCTTCTTCTTGCATTTACTTCCATTAGTACCGCCCCACAGACACATCTGACCAATCAGCAAACTGCACATTATTCACATCATAGTGACACATTTTGGATTGCATGCAGTTTTTTCTGTGTAAAAAGAGACCAAACCAGAAGAATAATTAACAAACTTATCAACTGATTCAGACCAGATTAAATGAAAAATGTGTGGAAACACCCTTTGATGCATCTCAGCTTCTGCAGAACTTGAGGATATTGTGAGTGAATCCATCAGGTGAAGCAGGGAAACAACTGGAATTTTAAGAATTGTGGCCCTAATTGGCAGAGGTGGAGCTACAGGGGTGGCACTGGCCACCCTGCCTGGCCACCAGAGCTGTCAATCATTTTGTTTGTTATAATTTGAATAGTTGTGTGGAGCACGTTGCCAAAAACCACAAAAACAGACAGCTTCAGAATCTTTGAAGTATTGTTAATATGCAGAAACTATTATAATTCTAATTTATTGTAATTTTGATGTTGAAAGCACATGCACAGGCAGAGTGTTTTTGATGGTGTATTAAAATTGTTTATTTGTCTTCTACTGATAATGTTCTCCTTGATTTTGAATCTGCTGCATAGTTCTTGCATGCTAAACAGATTCATGTGTTTAACTTCAGTAAATAAATAAGTTATTAAAACATTGGTCTACTGTTCAGTACAATTCAAGGCTGCAGAGCATTTAAATAAATGGACCATTTAGTGTGCCACCCTTTCCTGCCTGGGCCCCCCAAGAAAAAGATTCTAGACGCACCCCTGCTAACTGGACATCACTGTGTTCAGTCCTGTAGGATGTAAACTTTATTTCTTCAGGAAAACAGACATGATTTATAACATTAGCACAGAAACATGCATCAAAATTGTTAAAATAACCAAAACAGAAAACATATTATTTTACCTGTACTCAGTTTTTCCCTTGGAAGTTTAATTCCTGACACAAGCTGAAGTGTTCCTCTGCTTCAAATCTGGTGTGTGTTCTTCTGCTTAAAAAGACAACATGTAATTTAGGATTTGATGCCACACAAGCATTCAAACTTTTTTTTGGAAAAGATACACGTTGCTCATTGTCTCAATCTGTAGTTTTTGTTTGGATTTTATTTTTGGTTCTAGCTTCTCTTTCCTTTTCTTCCTATCATTTTTAAAGAACATGTTCCCTTATGCATATCTGTTGCTTTGGCTGTCTGTGTTGTACCTGCTACAGCTGAGCTCTGTTGATGTTCCTGCTGCTCTGTTCTCTCCACACATCTATGTTTTTCAATTTTTTATTACTTCCCTCCGCATATACTGTACCGTCCTTGGTTTTCTTAGTTATTTTTTTCAGCATCCTTCTCTGTTTTACAGTACAACGCGATTATTGTTATCTGCTTTGGCTGTTTTGTTTAGTAATGTTATTTTTGTCCTTCATCTGCATGTTGGCAGGATTTTGGCTACTTAAAAACTGGTGGCCATTATTGTCTGAATTTTCACTTTTTTTGTGTGTTTCAAAGGGAGACACATCTGGACGCTGTGTCAGTCCAGCACTGTCCTCCATCATTCAGCTCACAGGAAAAGACACCAAATTGATGGCAGCACTTCTCATTTAAAATTCCAGACTCCACATGTGAATGAAATGGTTTTCCAAGCTACTCCTGAGCACATCTGGCTATATTGATCACTGTGCCATGAATGTTCCTCTTACTGCTTGAGGGCACAAAGGTCAAGAGCATCCAGCAGCGGTTTCCAGTCGTTGTGCCCTAAGACTTCTCAGCAGCAAATAGTTTTTTTTCTTCTTTCCAGCTCAGCTTCAATCAGATCCGACCACCTGTGGCCTTGAGACTGTACTGATACACGTTAAAGTGTAACAAAATACGTTTTATTCCTCTAGCTGAAGGAGACTTTGGAAACTTCTGTCTAAAAAAATGCAAACAAAGATACAGCATACGTGATAAAGTTGGTACTTTATTTCCTAGCTCCTTATGTTAGTTTCTTAATTTGCTAATAAATTAGTTGTTTTCTCTTCGACATCATCTCAAAATCATCCATGCATGAAAACATACATCATGAATAATACATGTGTAACATGTGAAGCATTTACCTCAGAGGACGGAGATCCTTTTTTTTTTTTTCAATCTTTTTTTTAAAGACTTGTGCTTCCAAGCGTGTGTGGAATCATCCCCAGTGGATTGATATTCCAGCTTTTAAATCTTTGGTTGTACACTTACACCAAAAAGTGTGATTAAAAATATCTCTCGAGGCTCGATTTTAGTTCATTTAATAAACTCTGCTTAAGATTCCTGTTTTTTTTTTTTTTCAATTTCACACCAGTCAAGTGTTTACCCAGAGTCACTATCTGCAAGTTAAAAATGCAAATGATGCACTTGGCATTCCCTTGCTTTGTTGGGGCATGCATGTATTAAAACCGTTACATTATGGGAATCTAACACTCTTGGGACCCATTTGTTCATCAAACTGTGCACACTTTGACCAAAACACAGCACTGAGAATACAACCCTAGTACAGTTTTTATATAAACATAACAAATGCAATTCATTTAAATTGATAGTTCTTGCTATTGCTAGATCTTGCTTGTAGTTAATGTTTTGAATGACCTTAGTTTGGAGATATAGAGTACAGTTCAGATCAGATTGACAGGCTAGCAGCGTGTAGCAGCAGTGCTAAACAACTCAATTTTCTAAATTGTAGTTCATGTGGACACGATTTCATGAACAGAAATTAGCTAGAAGCACTAGCTAGAGATTGTTAAAGGAAGAAAAACTGAACATGTGTTAAAATACTTTAAAAACACAACTTCAGATCCTGAATTTCATAATAATTTTTAAACAGTGTTGACATTTTTTCTGAATTTGACATACATTTCTTTTTCTTTTTTTTGACATTTTTTTCATAGTAAAATGTAAAAAAAAACATATGCTCTCTTAGTTGTAAATGAATCCTGCTTAATATTCTTGCTTTGCATTATGATGTGCAATGAAGTTTAGAAGAATAATTTAACATTTTATATAATTTTCAAGGAAAAGAAGAAATTTTCCTTCTAAAGTGGTTTCAATTAAACAGTTTGAACTCTGAAGTGCTGTGTGCAGCCCTGATAGCTAGCTAACGTGAATCTAATCTATTCTTTTATTTATTCTTTTCTATTCTACACACTATCCAGTTGATTATTCACTAAAGTTTTGCTGGTTACTTGTGTTATGTAAAAACACGAGCAAGTAAAGGTTTATAAATTTTGAGATATTGGCATTAAAGTTGTTTTATGAAAACAAAAGAGTTGAGCTAACGGCTAAACTCTGTTAGCTCATCTATCTGCTACCTAAACTCATTTTTTATCCAAACTGAGGACATTCAATAAGCTAAATACTGTTGGTATGGTATTAATTATTCATAAACTTTTTATAGAATCCTACTTCAAAAGATCAGGATTATTGCTTTACAGGACATTAGCATAAACAATCTTTTAGCAGGCTAACTCCTACAGTTTAGACTAGAGCCCCTTTTCAATACTGCAAGACACAAAGCTTTCATTACAGAAATAGAGCTGAAATTGTTTATTTTTTCCATTTATGTCCCGCATCCATACCATGTCCTGTGAATTATGTAGAAAAACACATAACTGGCAAAATGAAGTGAAACTCTTAGATGCCATTTGTTTTTTAGTCCACTGCCCCTTGAGCCCAATTACTGCTGTTTACATGTTGCAGACGTCGTCCCGTACAGTAAAGGGCACGAATAACACTCTGCCCTGCAGAATGCACCACCGCTCTTGTTAAACCAATGTAAAAAAAATCACCTGTAAAAGACAGTAAAGAGGCTTTTTTAACATACACCAAAACTACTGCCGGGTTTTCTTTTCTGTACAAATTTTATGAATCAAAGAATGCCTTCACGAACATTTTAACTAGAATTAATGTCATAATTTCTGTCCAACATTTTTAAAAAAGCTTTCACTTTAACTTCAGCATATCCTCCCACGCTGGTAGATTCATGTGCCCAAACTTAGTACACTGCATTTTCAGGTATTAACTATGGAGTCGTATGGGACATCTTTGCCTTTTCTTCTTCCCGATTTGAGATGTGTAACTGATTGTGAGCCCTATCAACAGGAAGTTATTTAAATCACTGAACATAATGCTCATTTTCTCTTGGGGAGACTCACTTCATGAAGCGGAGATCTCAGATAGAGAGCTTTATTTGTAAAACACCACCCCCTCTGTTTTTTTTTTAATTCAAACTATACCTGCAGGTTCAGATTTGGCTCACTGCTCCACAACAAATTAGCACACACCACTGCACACACACCCCTCGCTCCCCGCCACCGCTGAAAGGCAAAGCTGAGAGACTTCTGAAAATTACTGCAGAATAGAATTTGACCCTCGATAAGGCCCGCTATCTGTTCTGCCAAGTGTGACATTTTGATGCGATGCTGGATGTCTGAGGAGCGGAGAGCACTCAAGTATTTTACCCAAGCATTTTGGAGTGCATACACTTAAGGTATGTTCCAGGGAGCAATAATACCTTTGCTTCCACTAAGTGTAGCGCTGCATTTTTAACACGTCTGTTTTCATTTCACGTATATTTTGCATATTCCTTTATTTTAAAAAGGAGATTAGAAATCCCACAACATGTGTTTTAGTTTCTTATTTGGCATTAAGGTGGAGAATTAATCAGATTTATGTTTGTTGTATTGTTTCCTACATATTTGCTTGTCTGAGCATTTCTTGCATAAAACAATCGAGCACTAAAATAGTGTTAAAATCATTTATGAGGGAAATACTTTTGAGTTGTTGAAAATAAGTTTGCGTGCTTGCAAAAAAAAAGACAAAGATCCTCATGCATGCTACACGTTTGTTCCATTCCTTGACGCCCTGATGAAACCAAACTTTCATCTGTTCTATTCTCTCGTGAGGAGCTTCTGGTTTCAGTGGTGGAGGTGTCATGTAAACCATTTTAACACAAGCCAGACGTCTGAGTACATGATTAGATTTTCAAAACTCAACATCTTATATAATTAGGTGATGCTACTGGAGGGGTTTTTGATCCAGTACTTTAAAGCCTTGATTATAACGCTATCTAACTGGTTTTAAAGTTGCTAAAAAGTAATTTCATTTCAAGTTTTTCTTTAATCTTCTTAACTTTAAAAATGAAGATAAACTACAGTTTAGTTTTAGGGATGTTCAGTCCTTAAGGTAACCTTCATAGATCCTTTCCCTTGTGGCTCCCTGAAGGTTACTGTTCTTTGCTGCAGGACTTCAGGGGCCCTTTTTTTTCCCCAGCAGAGATTTTGATTTCTCACAGGAGGTGAGAGACACCGATGTATCGATGACGGCTACTTTCCACAAGGGCAGCTTTGCTCTTTGTGTCTGCTGGTTCACTGTAGCAGCTTACAGGGATAAACTGACTCATTGTTATTTCCACCTTTCCTCGCTGTCAAAACTCAAAAAGCCTGCTGGGAAAAAAAAAAATCTCCTGCAGTATGATAGAATAAAAAAAAAAAAGGTATGCAAACAAACTGTTTAGAAAAAAACAAAAATGATATTGTTCTTGGTTTAGGAGACTGCCTGTGTTGTTTGAGCATTTTTTTTTTGTGTTTTTATTTAAGGTTCCACATTAATGTGACAGCATCACATCCAGGATGTGAGTCTCCCGTTCCACCGTGTCCCAAAGGTTCTGGACTGGACTGGATCTGTTGACTGAGTCCAGTGAACTCATTATGTTCGAGAAACCAGTTAGAGATGATCTGATCTTTGAGACATGGAGCATTATCCTGCTGGAAGTAGCATCAGAAGATGGTCCACTTTGGACATAAAGGGATGGACATGTAGGCTGTGGAGTTTAAACCAGGATCAGGTGGGACTAAGGGACCTAAAGGGACAAGAAAATCTACCCCATACATTGCATCTAGTAGCCTGATCCGTTGATACAAGGCAGGATGGAGCCATGCTTTCATGTCGACACCAAACTCTGACCCGACCATTTGAATGCTGCAGCTGAAACGTGACTCATCAGACCAGGAAACGTTTCCCCAGTCTCTTCTGGTCCAGATCTGGTGATCCTGTGTACATTTTTAACTCAGTTTCCTGTTCTTAGCTGACAGGAGAGACCCATGTTGTGGTCTTCTGCTGCTATAGTTCATCTGTCTCGATGTATTGTGGCTTCAGAGATGTTCTGTAGCCTGTCATAACCAGTGGTTGTTATTGCCTTTCTATCATCTTGAACCAGTCTGTCCATCCTACTTTGACCTCTGACATCAACAAGACATTTTCATCCAGCTGCTGCTCTTATTCAGAGCATCCTCTGTAAACCCCAGAGATGGCTGTGGGTAAAAATCCCAGCAGATCTGCAGTTTCTGCCATGTTCAAAGTCACCTAAATCTTCTTTCTTCTGATGCTCAGTTTGAACTTGTGTCTAGATGCCTAAATGCATTAAGTTGCATTAATGTGATTGGCTCATTAGCTATTTATGTTAACATGCAACTGAACAGGTATACCTAATAAATTTGCCAAAATATCAACATTATATTAAGACATTATAAACAATAAAGCAAAAAAAAAAAAAAAGAGTTCTGACAGTATATGAGACCCTGAAGCTACGTTACCCTTATATGTATAAATGTGAGGTTTCCTTTCTCTCTGTCTGTGTGTGAAAACTGTTTTGCATGATAAAGATACACAAACGTGTTCAGTGAGGCCGATTTGAGCCCTGCACTGGCGTCACATGATTTGACTTAATAAGTGACCAATAAAGCTGTCAGTCAAAGAGACCGTACACCTCCAGGAGTTAATCAAGCAACGCAGCTCTTTTTAAAACACACTGATAAGACACTGACAGCAAAGGAGTTTTTGGTTGTCTCTCTGAGGACATGTTTCAAGCATGTCCTTCTCAGAGGAGACCCCAGGGCTGACCCAGGACCTGCTAAAGGGATTCTATGTCTCAAGCAGGGCCGGATCTAGCCAGCCCTACTAAGGGGGGCAGGTAGAATATCGGGGGGGCGAGTCTGGACATGCTAAGAATTTTTTGGTCATCACATCCCCCCAATCCCTTAAATGCATCAAAAACTACACCATCATCATATCAGTTCCTCTATCCATAGATTTATTTTCATATTTGATCCCTATCCTCTGCATTTACCCGGGCTTGGGACCGGCACAAGTAGGACACTGGCTGATGCCCTGTTGAGGCTGACCTCATCTGTTTAGTTTTATTTATTTATTTATTTATGTTTTTGTTCTTTTTAGTGTTTTTTTGTTCTTTTTTGTGTTTTATGTTTTTTTTGTGTTTTGTGTTTTTTGTGTGTTTTTTTGTTCTTTTTTGTGTTTTTATGTTTTGTTTTTTGTTCTTTTTGTGTTTTTGTTTGTTTTTGTGTTTTTTGTTCTTTTTTTGTGTTTTTATGTTTTGTTTTTTTGTGTTTTTTAGTTCATTTTTGTGTTTTTATGTTTTGTTCTTTTGTTGTTTTTATTGTTCTTTTTGTGTTTTTTGTTCTTTTTTGTGTTTTTTTGTTCTTTTTTGTGTGTTTTTATGTTTCGTTTTTTGTGTTTTTTGTTCTTTTTTGTGTTTTTTGTTCATTTTTGTGTTTTTATGTTTTGTTTTTTTGCTCTTTTTGTTTTTTGGGTTTTTTGTTCTTTTTTGTGTTTTTTTGTTCTTTTTTGTGTTTTTTGTTTTGCTTTTTGTTCTTTTTTGTGTTTTTTGTTTTTCTTTTATTCTGTGTCATTCATCAGAAGCTACTTTGAATGAGGACAAATGGAAGAGAGCGCTCACTCTGACCATTTTTCACTGAAATATTTTTTAAATTTGTTATTTCTGCATGGAATCGCGTTTGAGGGGGGGGCAGTCATGGAATTTGGGGGGGGGCAATGCCCCCCCTTGCCCATGCCTACATCTGGCCTCGGTCTCAAGGCTGGTCTGGGAGCACACTGGAGGTGCTGAAGGCAAAAGGGTGGAAGGTCTGGGTTTACTGAGACAGAAGAGCTTAAACATAAAAACAAAAATATTTCATAAAATAATCAGGTTAGCTGTTATCTTGCCATGTGTAATAATAATATATAAATATATTATGTTCAAAAAGCCTCCTGCGGATTGGAAGGTTCCTGTCGGAGTTAATTGTTCTATCTAATGCAGCCAAGATAACGTTGAGCTATCTAAATGTTAAAAAAAGGCATCAGCTTAATAGGATTCATGTATAATTAAATAATTGTGTTTTCCCACCTAAATCGTCCTCCATAAAAGAGTCCCATCTTTTTCACGCAGCGGCCGTCGGCTCCCGACTTCATAGAAATGTCTCTTTCAGTCGTTACTCCGTCACATCACATCCCTTATTGTGCTCATGGAAAAGTGGTTAGGGGAGCAAAAAAGGGGGGACATTGATTTCAGGCTTGTATCGCAGCAGAGAGAGCCCTGTTGATTTTTGTTCCAGCCATCTAATCAGGGACTGATTTACAACCAGGATGCTAAGTGAATGTAATTACCAGCATTTAACCACCAGGTAGGATGGAAAAGCTGCAGAGTGTCGGCTACTGCAGGACAGAATGGAAAAACAACCAGCATTAGTGGAACCGTTTGGTGATGTTTTGACCTGAGGAAAGTGCTCCTTAAAGCAGGGTCCTGTAAACAATACCTTACCTGTATAGGTCTTTAAAAGGCCTCGGTTTGGAGAAACAAAGAACACTTCTGATCGAGCAGATAAGCTAACAGTAAGTCACAACGGGGCAAGTGTCTGAAAACTATTTATATTTCAAAAATATAGTTAATGCAAATTATTTTTTTAAATGTTTTATTGCTGTAAATGTCACATTTTGTAAATTTTCTGGGAAATTTATTGCAAAATTCTAGACAGAAGAGCTAAAGTACCTCCTCACAGTAGTATGGTCACGGGACTCACGGCTAATTTTTTCCTGCAAATAACTAAATAATTCTGAGCATTTAATGTTTTTATTTATTTATTTATTTATTTATTTATTTATTTTAATTTTATATTATTTATGTAGTTTATGTGGATTATATTTTATGTTTTTTATGTATTTAAAGGGATACTCCACCGCCTTTCAGCGGAGGGTTACAGCTGCTCTTTGTCATAAAAGTAGTCCCAAGTTAAAAATAGTACATGTAATTCCTTCGTGTTACTTTTTATTTTCCCTTGTAGTCGATATGTTTACTGAGGTCACTAGGCCGAATTATTATCACATTTAGTGAGTTTTATGGATGTTTTTTCTGGCAATGCTATCTGGTACCATTCACTTACAGTGTTTGAGCTAAGCTAAAGCAAAAAGAGTACTGCTGGATCAGGAAAACGGCTGGGCTGTTTACAAATAGTTTTTGCCCACTGATCTAACTCTGAGGAATATGGCAATAGACAAAAAAAATTACTTGGCGGTGGAGTATCCCTTTAATGCTAAATGCAAATTGTATGACGATATTAAAATTTACAACATAATATTTACATGAACTGATATACATTTTTAGAGATTAGAGGCTTTATAACTGGCCCCATTGTAACTAAATGTTTGAACAGCTGTTCAACTAGACCTAATCTCTCTTTATCCAAACTGAGGTCTGTCAGAGGGAAATTTGCAGCAGTTACTAATTAATTTCTCACAGTCGATCCACAGAAACCCACTTCAAAAAGTCAGAACTGTTCCTAGTACAAAAGTAATTTTTAAGTTATTAGTTTGTCAAATTCAAGTGATTTCAGTGACCGTTGTGGGTTTTTCTTTCCACACCTGTATTCATGCTCATCTCATTAACCAATTATATTTCACACCAAGAGAAAATTGTTCATTTTATGCATTTTTATTCATTTTGGATAATTGGGGATATAATATGTTCTGGTGGTATTGATATTAAAATAGATAAAGACACACTTTATTAATCATCTGCTGGAAATGAACGTGTTACACCAGAACAAATGTAAATAACATTACAAACACATAACAAAATAATAAAAAAGAATGTTTTTAAAGGCAATATCAATGCAAATCAAATCTAATATATTCAATAATACTTTCTTAATCCCAGAAGGAAATTAGATTTTTAAGTAACTCATTTAAGTTTTTTCAAAAGTCATTGTTCGCTGTTCTAACTGTGAGCAGGAAGGTTCTTCTGCAGATCATCTGTGTCTCCTTTGCTTTTTCTGATCCTCATCAAATCTCTAGTCTTCTAGTCCAAAAGTCAGGCGGAGAGATGGAGTCAGTGTATGATCCTGCAGCCATGTTTCAGTGAAACATGATACTGCATGCATTCCTGATATTCTGGCTGGGTTCTCATCAGCGCATCTTACTAACAAGAGATCTCACGTTCCCCATTATGACTGACAGAAGCGATGGTGCAATCCTCCTCTTCCTCTCTCTCCATTTTGCTCCTGCTCTTCATCCACATCTCTTCCTCTTGTTTGGGATTTTAGGTCAGAGTTTGGATATTATTTGGGACTTGTGATGTCCATTAGCTGCACCCTCTTGTAAACAAGTCTCGTGCTGCTATGGTTATGCATCATAAAAAGTGGCCAACAAGTAGAAAGGATGCAGCAACATTCATCCAAGCAGACCAAGCCAGAACAAATAATAGTGATTCGAAAATGCAATGCCTTCAATCAGAAAAATGAAGAAGAAATATTCCAAAAACACAAATCACACAGCTGCCACCCAAAGTAATAATGTTCAATGTTTTATTCAAACATCCTCATATAGACATTTTTTTAGTTTAGGGGTTGTTATTTTTTCCAGATAAGTTCAGTGCATGTTTAAATAAGATTTAAAAAAAAGGTGCTCAGGTAAGTAACCCTTCTACATCCGATCTACAGGAACATTAGAATCAGCTGCTGCTGATCTCTTCAGAGTGGCTCTCTGAGGCATGTTGATGTAATGACACATAGTGGCGGGCTGGGGGCGCTGTAGGGCTTGTGTCAGCTCCAACCCAGTGAAAGGGGAGGAGCAGCATCGCTAGTAAAGTGGCCACACGGCGTGTCAGTCCGTCCGAGGCGGTCGCTCGCATCTCAGATCCGCCACCGCGCAGTGAGCAACGGGAAGACGTGTCCGCCAAGTCCCGGTCCGTCCGCTCCACCTGGTGACGCGAGGAGCCGAGCACCGACCCGCATTCAGCCACTGCCGCCGCAGTGTAGCTTCTAATTTTTTTTTTAATTTTTTTTGCTGTAAAATGCAACTGCGGTCTTTGTGGGATAAAGACAGCATTCATACTCAGCGCCGTAGCGAAACAAGGACAAACACCGGGGAGGGGGGGACAGGAGCAGCGAGTGCCCGGAGAGGTAAGCGCTCAGCCGGCGGAGGTGAGGACAGTCGCCCCCTGACTTTATCCGCGCTAACATTTTGGACATGCTTCGTGTTGGAGAGGAGTTCCGGCACGGACACTTGTCCTGCCATGAATGAATGAATGAGGAGGAGGATAGTCGGTCCGAGCTAAGCTGAGGACCATAGCTTAAACCGTGTGCGGCGCTCGCGGTGTGCGCACGCGCTCCTGCGAAGAGGGGAAACAACTTAGAAAGGATAAATAGTGAAGTAGCAGGTGATGTAAATGTAAACAAATCAGGGCTAACTGTCTCCAGCTGCTCTTTTTATTTAAACAATAATAACATTAAATGTATTTAATAAAACAACACTTAAAATAATATAAGAACACCTATTAATTATAACACTTCTCTAAGTAAATCACATATTTATTGTTAAAGACTATCACAAAATAAAGTTCTGTTAATATAAACATGATTGAATCAATATGGCAAAGTGTATTCATAAAATCATTTAATAGGTTTAATAAAACTTAGTTGCATAATGTTTGTAAACACAGACTGTAGAAACATTTTTCTAAAAGTTTTTACATGGAACATTATGCCTTTTTACTCCACTTTCCTATAGCCACTTTAAAGCTACTTAAGCAGCTGATACCTGTCATAGTACTCACACAAAGTATGCACAGTACGCATTTAGCATGCTTTATTGTGATCCAGCCACACATTTGTCAGTCCTCGCTGGTCTTGGATCTGATGTCTGCTTTATGAGCTCAGCCAAGAGAAGCGTGGGATAGTGTAAGTATAAATAGATGTACAACCATGAGACGTGTTTCTCTTCCTAAATGGATGCAGTCAGCTCTCTGGTGTTGTTGTTGTATTAATGGGTCGAGCATGTGGGGCAGGAGTAGGACACACTTCCCCACTGATGACATTTGAAAACCTAGCAGGCTATCGCAAATCAAGGCGGGGGATTAAGGGCTTTAGTCCTAGTCCTCTCTGAGCAGACAGGGAGCTCTGCACTCGCTGAAGTAAGACAATGCATTTTGCCTCAGAGCTGGAGCCATTTAGCAGGGGTCTTCTCACCTTTTCGAGGCACGAGCGAGGACTGTAAACAGTCGCTGTAGGTAGACAATCACTCAGCAGCAATATGGAGAGGCGCTAACACATAAATCACAGGTCTCAACACCCTCTGTAGTGCATGAATATTCAGGGTTTTTTCAGTTTGTCACTAGCTTTTCTGCAATAAACTCAATCAGGGTTTTAATCCTCTATCAAATGTGGTTTAGGTTGGCTTGGGGAGCTGCTTTGGCCTGAGGAATTCATTTAGAAATTACCCAGAGGCATTTATCCTATTAGCAAAAAGCCAGAAGGAAAAAAAAAAAGACCCTTGTTGTTATGGTCAGCAATTTGCGAAGCCGTAGCTCAAGGCTGTTTATTATTATTATTTCACTCCTATTCCCTAGAAGCGTAATGTTTTGGCGAGGTAAGGGTGTGTGTAATTTGAGCACAGCCACAGCGTTTTAAAACCATTTGCCTCATCAGTCTGCCCGCCTGCAGCCAGGACTCCTCTGACCTGTCGGGGAGTCCCGTGGTGTCCGGGCGGGGATGGCTCTGGATCATTTGAGTCCTGTGGGTTTCCGGGTTTGGCCTTTTTGGATCGGGATGGTTCCAGTGCATCCCAGGCCACCTTGATCAGGTGTCCTGACCAACTCATCAGGCTCTTTGTTGTTGTTTTGAAGCCGTTTTTGGAGGTTTTGAATAGGTGGGATCTGCTACAAAGGATGTGCTCATTTGTGACTGAGTCCTTTATTGCTATGAACCAAAGCAGCAAAAAAATCCCAAACATGTTAGTGGTTTATGCCTTATGGACACCTTTTTTTCTCTTGGATGGTGTGATCACGTGTTTTTAAAAGAAACCCAACAAGCATGAAACCCATAATAACCATAAAACCCATCTTTTTCTTTTCTGTAAGAGCAGTCGGAGAAACATAAAAGCACCTCAGCTGCTTCGTTGAAGGGATGGAGCCATTTCCATTGTCTCTTTCCTCTAAGAGCGCATGTCTGTTTATCTGCAGCTGTGATCCAAAGTAGAAACATTAAAACTGACTGTAGCTGGCCATTACACTGAATCTGTTGAATCAGTCAACGTTAGACCAGTGTGGACCAACGTGCCCCCAATCAAAATAAAAATGAAGAACAGTTGTGTCTTTGGTAATAGATGAACTCCATTTTCTCCAAGGTTAAAAGGTTCCACTCTTTCATTTTTTAAATTTTTTTGGTCACATTTTTTAAAAAACGAGCCATTTTTAGATATTTTTCCGGTTTTACAAATCCATTTGATCATGTGTGTGTATGCACACACACACACACACACACACACACACACATAGTTTAATTTAAAAGTGTTTTATTATTTTCTTTTTGTTGTGCTGCTCAACTCGCAGAAAGTGTTGGATGCTGGAAAGATAAAAAGAAAACATAAAAGCATCTGAAGAATTATTCCCACACTCTTGGATTTCACACTCTAATTTACTGTGAGATCCTCACTGTAGTCTTTTTATTTAAATATTTTGAAGTAGATGAAGGGAGGAAGAATGCTTTAATTTTGCACCACTTAAAGAAGTGGGTGTTAACATGGAGGGAGAGCTGAATCTTTTACCCCACAGCAACGGGAAGGTGTGCTGTGAGGGTCAGAGGGCAGGTCGACTTTAAAGGGTTTTCTGCTCTTTCTCAGTCTTTAGTAAATTTATAGGGATTTGGAGAATAATTGCAAAAGTCTCCCAACCAAACAATAGTACATGTAATTATTTTTTGCCATCTTTTGCTGTGATCAAGTTTATATAGATTAATATTTTGCCACCAAGCACTGTTTATAGAATAGTAAATTTTCCGCTAATATACATGTATTGTAATATACATTATTAACCATAAACTCACACTTTGTGCAACATTGACATAATCAAAGTTTATTAGAAATGCACCATTTCTGAATTTGAGGGCTGATTCTGATTTATGTCTATAACTAGCAGAATTCTGTTTTTTTGTTATTGCTTTTATTTTTCATGGTCAAGTTGAAAATGATCAATTCTGCAAGTAAAAACTTCCAAGAGGTGTTACTGCAAACATGAATTAGTGTTAGCGATGTTAAGTTCGAGTACTGGAGAAAAATGTCAGATTTTTTATTGCCGCTTGTTAAAGGTGCATTCATGTACTGGGAAAAAAAATCTGATTCTTGAGTTTCAGGTCAGCCGATCACTAAATAAACCAATCATGACCAATTTTCATCCACAGCAGATGGTTTGTTAAAATGTTTTTGAATTATGGCACAAATGCAACAAGCCTTGTAAATAAAGGTAGATTTATTTGTGCTTTTTTAATTGATCATGCTGATCTTTATAAATCCTTGCAGCCGACAGCTTATAAAATACTGATCTCTTTGTTTTACTCATATGCTGTTATGTCCGAAGGAAAATAGCATACCTTTAATAAGCATTTATTTAACAACTCTTACAACAAAGGAAATAATCTACATTAAAAAAGCAATCTCGCTTAAAAGAACAATAAGAAAAAGTATTAAAAACATGCAAAAAGAACTAAATAGTAGGCTGCAGTGAGCTGATTTTAACATGTTGTTTTTTTTGCTTGGCCATGTATGCACAAGCATTATTTAAAAAGCGGTAAATATGTGCTCATTCATCGCTCTATAAACCTGAAGCGTGCACTGTTCTTGTTTCACTTTTAGTGAAGTAAATAGTCTTTATTGCTAAGAAGAACACCAAGGACCAAATGAAACGCAGAGCATAACAAAAGAAATATAAACAGAGAACAGCCTTCTAGTTCATAAAAGAATAATAAAAAATTTAAAGGATTTACAGATGTATGTGTCAAGTTGTAAGGAGTTTGAAGTGTCCGGGGTAATGCAGCAGAAAGACGAGGTCCGCGGAAACAAACAAACAAAGTTGTCCATCAAAAGTAAAATAAAAACGCTACAAATAAAGGCTGCAGAGGTTAGACACGTCTAACAGGAAGATAAACAGTCGGTGCAAATAACATGTTGACATTATTTTGTTTATTAAAGCGTCTTCTGATCCATACAAAGCTGCAGAGAGAGTCTTTTATTTTTCAAAAAGGTGACCTGACTTCTTCTTTAGTTCAAACTGAAAAATGCAAAGTTCCAATCTTTGAGTGAGACTTTCAGAGTTTTTCAGTTTGAATTGAAAAAGCCCCTCAAAAGAGAAGCAAAACTTTAATAAGCAACAGAATAAGTCCAGTTGCCCTTTCAAAAAGAACCCAAATATAAAGCTACATTAGGAATACTCAATAATCAACATATTTAGTGAACTATTTTCATTTTTTGATGAGGCTAAAACGCATTTCCCTATTACCTCCTATCACTTCTATTCCAAACACATAAAGTACATTTTAACCATGTCATTTCCCATATGTTGCATTAAATTCCCCTTGCAACACAAGAGGTGCTCAGTGTTAGCTGAAGGCGAGCCGTTTACCATGATGGTGCATAATGTTTTCATGCTGAAGTGGTGAGATACGCCATTAAAAAGGTAGCAGAACTAAACTCAGATTAAATGCATCTGCTGGAAACGACGGTAGCATCCAAACTTCCCACAGGAACCAGCAGTTGGTTCATTGTTTTGAAGTGGCACAGAAGCACTAGGGTTGGAGTCATTCATTAAAAAAGACAGAGCATTTGACAGGTTTCAAGAGTTCTTGGTCATCAGTGTAGCCAAGGAAACGGACGAATCTGGAATCAAGAGTTCTTGATCCTATGTTTACTATCAAAACAATAATTAGCTTTCTGTTTAAAAGGAGAAGCCGAGATCTAATTTTCTTCGAAGACGAGGCACAACCAGGATATCTCATTTTTTATATGATCAGGTGTTTTCAAAGTAACACCTGTAAAAATGTGCTGCATTGTTTGCAGTTTCTATTTCTGTGGTCGAGTGATTCAACGGAGAGCAACGCTGCAACTCTGGTGAATTGATGGTGATGTTTGCTTTCAGATTTTCATCTGAATACCCATCCTAATAAAAACCTGGAGATGTCACTCGGTGCTGACCGCTGTGGCATCCTCCTGTAAGGACAATCACAAGTGGAAGCGGAGCAGAAATGTGAATTTAGCCACTGAAAGTAAAGAAAATTATCAGTTTATTTTCCCAGTTGTGCCTTTTATTGGATTTCACCACCAGTGATATCTTCACTTGAACATTTCTGTTAATATTTTGCACCAGTGGCCATTACAAAACATAATTTAGGATATTTACTAAGACGTGGGGTAGAGGGCTGTGAGTGAATGCCGTGCTTCCCGAGCTCTTTAGAAATCAGTGATCTATGAAAAGCGGTCTCTTCAGCTGCCCTCTTGAACGCAGTCACTGAAGGGCCGGTGATGCTGGTATCACATTTCTAAAAAGCCTGCAGTTTCCCTGTTGAGGGACCTGAATGATCTCGAAATGCACTAAGCTTTGAATCCACAGAGGCTTCAGTTGGTAGATCACTTTCACTGTTAGTTTCTGTCTGTTTATTTAGTATTTTGTATATTTATTCATGCAATATAATTTATGGAAACATTTTCTTTTAAATGTGCACTTTTTGAAAGTTAAATTTATTTTAAATCATTTTACAAAAAAAAAAAAAAAAACCCCAGCTTGTCTGTTGGTTAAAGTGCATACTGTTATATGCTGTCAAGCCCCACACAGGGAGCCGTTGGGCTATTTGTGGAGAGGCCATGTCAAAGTGTTCTCACCTGTGTAGTCCATTGACGGTGCTTTTTTAGGGAACAGTGTGAGCTATATCACCTGGCAAAAAACTGGAAATTATTAAGGGGTTAGTTCAGATGTTCTGATGTGTGATTTATGAAGATTTATATTACCTGTTGTAGATGGCTCTTTGGATAGCTAATGGCTAGCCACAGCAGGATTACTGCCATTTAAAAAATGTTTTTAGTCTCAAAAATGTAATTTATGTGAATGCTTTATAATAAACCTTTATACATCAAATTATATGGTTATTTAAATGTAGAAATTCTGTTGTTATTGTCAGTGAAAATTAGCAGCAAAGCTAGCTTTCTGTAACGCTTCTGATTCTGATGTATTTGGGTTGTACTATTTACTAGGGATGTACCGATACCACTTTTTTCACAACCGATCCGATCCGATACTTAAATCTGAGTACTCGCCGATACCGAGTACCGATACTGATACATCTACCACACAAAAAAATGCAACAAATTGGAATACAGGTTTTATTTTTTCTTCTCTGCTTTTTACAACAAATAACCGAGTTAGATAAAAAATAAAATATATATTAATAAAAATGATCACAAAACTAAAATATAAGGTGAAAAATAACCATTTTCTGTGATTTCACAGTGAAATTATTGCAGTTTTCCACATTTTAACTAAATAAAATGAACTATTTGGCACCATCTCCATCTCTCAACCCACACTGTTCCTCTTTAGCCCAATAGCTCCCCTTAGTGTTCAATATAGGACACTACAACAGAAATCACAAGTCACAGACAGTGAAGCCACTGGTATCGGGTAACTTTAACCGATACCGGTATTGGTATCGGGCCGATACCAGTATTGTATCGGTGCATCCCTACTATTTACCATTACAAATTCCTAAAATTTCTTTCAGAATTACATTGAAGGCAAGGTAAAGGTCTCTAAAATACCACCTTAAATGTTTTAAGATAAACTGACCTCGCTCTAACTAGCCATGCTACGCTGAAATAATACAGCCTTTAATGGCTGGCTGTATTATAACATTTAAGTCCCGCCCCCTTCATGTAAATAAATTGTACTTTGTTTTGGTCCAAAAAAAACTCACCTTAGATGCGGGCTGTGAACAACTTCTCATATCTTAATGTTGGTGCTGTCCTGAAAATGACATACAACACCTGCTGCCATATGAGCACTCCGTCGCAGCGCGCTGCTAAGAGAGGTGAAAGTGAAACTTAACAGGAGCCGCTTAGCTCAGTCTGCAGCTTGTCTGTGTGTAATCACGGTCTGCGTGATCAATACTGCTATAGACAGGAGATATAGCACCGGTGCACAAACGAGCGTAGAAGCAGAAGGACCTGGTACGCACAAATTATATTATACACTGCTGGTGTACACCCCTGAATATAAAAGTACTTTGTTCTGGCTTCACTTTTGAACAACATAACTAGGTAGTAATATTTCTAGTTATTAAATAAGTGGACGAGTCACTCAATTCGAATTCTCACATGTATTTTGAGGAGGGGTGAGGTATGAATTTGACCCCAGACAGCAAGGCTGCATCCGGGGGCCCCCACACTCTGGGAAGCTTCTTTTTGGAGAGTGTCTCTACAGGGGGCAGGTTAAGCCTGTTAGACCCTTGTGAATGGGGTGTTTGCAGGGGAGTGGAGAATGAGGTGGACATGGAAAATTATTTTCATCTTGTAGTCCATCACAACAACAAAACCAGTGCTATTTTTCCTTGTTTGTGCAGACCCCATTACTCCCTGCAAGAACATTTCTGCTCTGCGGCTGCTCGACAGCCACAGCTTCAGCAGCGTCTCTTTTATGAACCCTGGTGGTTTTAATAAGCTGCTCTTTATTATCTTTGAAGTAAACATCATCTATAACATTAAACCTGTTTGACTGAGCAGTGAACGTGCAGAATGTAACACAAAATATTTTAGTGCACTAATGATGGAAAGGATGCAAAAGTATAAAGAATATTATGACCGTGACTTGAAAAGGGGAGCTAAATTAAAGCTATTTTGGGTTAAATGTTAGTCTGTTTGCTACAAGCAAACCAGATTTCAAATTTCTTCAAGAGGAAAACACATTCCCCTGGTCAGCAACATCATTTCAGCACATTTTCTTCACTTTTCTTATCAGAATCCTTACAAATTACATTACTTTCGCTGTTGTTACGGTAGAGGTGCCACCAAATATCTGCAGTGTGACAACTATGAGCTGCTCTGTTGACTGTTTTTATTATTGTTCCTTGATTTTGTTTCAGTATCCAGGTGAAAACATCAAATGTTAGATAATTTACCAATACCTGCCATCAAGTAGTCTTTCCTGCTTATTTCCCAAAATCTGTGACCCTTTTATGCAAGAATGACTAGAACTCATCAGATTTGGATTTCCTGCAGACACGGACACAACTTTTTTGTGGATTTTTACAGCTGCAAACTCCAAATTCATTTAAATCTAGCATGAATTGAGTACGAAAATGGTTCACAATTAATGAAAGTACACAAAAGTAGCTAACAGCCCGTGTCTGATTTGCATGCCCTAACAGAGCGAGCTGAATGGTGGCTTTTCAGTTAAGAGGGTACATAAATCGTGTGTTTGCTAAAAGTGGGATGTGCATCTATAATGGTGCAATATTTACAACCTATTTGCTTTATAGCTTGTACGTATTCTTCCAAGGGCTACACAAGCCTATAAATATCGGCTCCATCCTGACTTCCTCAAGCCGTGAAGGCGTGCGCCGTAGTGATGCAGTGGATTCCCTTCACCACAATGACCAGAATCAATTAATAGAATTTAGAAATGACTGCACAACATATGGTAACAATTACTAATGAGAACAGCTTGTTTTTATTTGCAGATTGATTTATTAAAATGTGTTTTTTTTGGTCAGGGTAACATCCAGCTGCTGATGCATAATAATAATAAAAAAAGGCGTTTATTCAGTCATTTCACCGACTGGTGAAAATGGACTATATTCTCAAATGCAGATCGAACCTTTTTTTACATCCATAAAGTTCATTGGAGGGAACTTGAAAGTCAGACATTTGCCAGTCATATCTGCAGCCAAGGGAAGGAACTATAAAAACCAGAGAGGAGTCAACTCCTGCTTGGAAAGACATAAAGGGCAACGTTTCTTCCTGGTCTTTGTGCAGCTCATACATTTTATGTCTTCCAGTTTGCTTCTTTTTTGTATTCAAAGACGCACTGGCTTTCAACACAATAAAACAGACCATAATGTTAATAAGGTGGCAGCTGAGGGTGGCGTTGTAAAGATATCCCTTGTCATTGCTCTGAGCCTGTGGGTTTTTCAGGCTTAAAGCAGGAGTTCACATCATTTGAAGTGGGTAGAGTGTGAACAGTTATTACTATAACTATTGTAGATCAAAATAAAAATTTTTATGGTTACGGTTAGTATTACCATTTTACAGAAAGATATTTAGTGATATTTTAAAACTATGCTAGGTTTTGGATTGTCCAACAGATGTGGCATCTCAGACAGAGGAGAAGGAAGTGAGAGAGAGCTGGAGGTTTTTAGGCATCTAGACACAAAATCTGTCATGTGATTGCATTTTGAATTTTAGTAACAAGGATTTCTTCATCTGCACAATGTCAAATAACACGAGGGGGAACTCGGATCTAACGGGTCATCTGCATCCACTTTCTCTTACCGCTAATGCAATATTAACTAACCTTTTAGCCTGCTGTGGGCCTTGAAATGAGGCGCTTTTATCAGTTTTACTGGTGGCTTGTTTTACAGAATTCCTTTTGCTATTAAGTGTGCTTATATTTGACGGAACTACTAAAATACACCTAAATACTACCAAACTCAGACATTACTTCATTTCAAACCTTTCACAATAAGAGCCCCAGACAAACACATGTACTCAACCTAAGAACAAGACAATAAAACCCTCCACTTTCTAAGGTTATTAAAACAATGTTCAGTCTCCTCGATGCTTGTAAAAGCCTAGCAGACTTGATGCTGGGTGCGTCATGTTTTCCTTCTGTAATCAGCCTGTTACATATGTAATCATTTATCATACAGCAGGTGCTGAACTCCATATTAGTTTTCCAACAGAGAGTGAGCAATTAAATATGTGACTGAGTTAATTGACGTATACTGCTAATACTACAAAAAAAAAAAAACAACAACAATATAAGGCAGCTAGAAAATCCAGTAATGCTACTGGCTCCACTGTTTATGCAATAATTTTCATTTAAAAGTACATTTTGTACATTTACAACACATTTTCTAAAATTCATGTTTAATCATTATAAATATCTTCACAATATCAATTTTCACACCATTTCATCTCTAGTTGCAGATAGCTCTTTGTATGACCTTTTATTTGGATCAATTTGAATTGGTGTTCTATTTATCAACAGTAAGGGCCACACCCACTGATGACATCACTCAAAGTGACTGCAGTCTCAAGAAACGGGAAGACCTCCTCTGAACGGAGCAATAGTCAGACTGGGAGAGACATTGCTGCTAAACGGTGACCAGATAGTGGCTAAGTTTTAGGTATTTAAAACAAACTTATTTTAAAAAATCATCAAAAAATGTCAGAATCACTGTTCCTGTACGTGTTGCTACAGCAGCATAAACGCCATAAACTTAACAAATGGTCTCATGCAAAATTCTAGAGGTTTATAAACGGGTAATATAGCGTTCTTACAAATCAGTATGAATTTTGAGCATCGGTTGTTTTAAATACTCAAAAATGAGCTGCCACTATTTGGGCGTAGTGACTCTCCTGATCTGAGTATTGCTCCTATCAGAGGATTTCTTTAGTCTCTAGAGTCTCCACTTGCTTTGACTGATGTCACCAGTGGGTATGGTCCTTACTGTAGATAAATAATTGATAGAGCTCCACTTCAAAATGACAAAAATTTCCCTTTTTAAATTGAAGAAAAAGAAATTAGTTCCAACTAGATTGACGAGCTAGTCATAGTGGTCCAATCCAAAGTGGATTTCTGACGCCTTCAAACAACTCTAAAATATTTTATAGCAATTCATGCTAATGCTGTTTTTAATAACCTTGCGTTCCTTTTGCATTACATGGTTATTGTCTCTGGTTTTATCCAAGCACAAATAGAAGTGGCAGCAGATACCTGTAGCATGCTGGCTGCAGCATGTTGAGAATAATGTTTTTGTAAAACTAGAGGAACTGTAGGTTGGTCAGAACTAACATTTGTTTATTCAGACTAAAGCCATATAAAGAATTGTGTTCAACAGATAAAAATTAGACAGCAAAGCGTGTCCTCTACCTCTTCACGTCTTTAAACGTGAAAACCAAACCAGAACTTTACGACCTGCGGTCGTTCCACTCTGTGATTTATTGACTTTGGCGCTTCTGTTGTCTGAATCTTCTCCTTGTTTTTGTGGTTGGTCGCATTATGAGTCTGGAATCATGCGATGTTGCGCACTTACTGAAATGAATAGTCCACTTGAAAATAACTCCAACAACCTTTTTAAGAATAGAGCCAATGTGATGGCAGCCAAGTTTGATTATTAATGGTGGGTCTCTATCTCTCAGGCCTAATTGGTCTCTGCTGATTGCTGAGCGTTCTGATTAAGAAATGCCATTAAAATTGATGTATTATGCCTGCAAGTGTTTCTCGCAGTTAGATAGCTGCTTCAATCAATTGATAATTACATAGATGATTTGTAGCTGGGCTCCATTTTGACACGTTTACAATAATTGGCAAGACGAAAGTTTGTTGTTTTTTTTTTTTCCCTGTGTGTCCTTCAGATTAGATGTGTGAAATAAATATGCTTGCAGCAAAGCCAGAAGATAAGTTTAGTGAACAATTTTTTTTTACGTCTTCATCCAAATCATGAAAGAAGAATTAGTTGTTTTTATTATTATGATTCCCCCATATTTAGGGTTTATTACAATGTATTGCAATGTCTTTTATTGGAGTTTTGGACAAAAAGTGCTTATCTTTCATTTATGCAAATAGATAATTAGAGGAAGCAAAATGGGAATCTATAGGGAGACGTCACTGAGTTGGGTAATGATCTTTCTTTGTTTGGAGTTAATGGAAAACATAGCTAATTTTATGACAGTAAACATTGTTCCTGCAGGGTTTATATTCTAGGAGAGAAAAGCATTCTGTTTGGCAAAAAAAGAAGTTCAAATTCATTTTAGTAGCTTGACAGAAAATGCTTGAAATAGCACTAAATGAACCAATTAAATCATTGAGCATCTATATTGCAAATCCTTCCTGAAAAGTAGTCCGCGTAGTTTAAGTAGCTTTATGAGAAACTAAAGGTGACAGCTGAACGTAAGGTATTCACGACCGTTTTCGAAAAACATTTCTAATTTATTCCTAGTTGGAAATGTTCTCATTTTTAATGAGCTTTCACTTAGGACTATTTTAGCTCGGTTACATAAACAGCCATATGTCAGAACTTTTTTAGACTTGCACTCCAGCAGAAGCAGCAGACACATTTTAGCTCTGTAAACTGATGGTGGAAGGAATTGGTTTTTATGCCAACTGAGCTGCTGTCTTTTATCGTTCTCCCAAGGAGGATTTGGCAAGTTCCGCTATTTCCGTTCTTGCACAATCATCACAAAGGAAATCGGCATTTTCGCCAAAACAGCCAGTTTTTCATCTTAAAAGAAAAGAACGACTCAAAGACATGTTTTACAGACTATTAAGTCAGACGTGATGTGTGTAAGTTGGAGGTAGAGACAGGAAAAGCATTGTTTGGTGACATTTCCCTGTCTGCCAGACATTCAGTTCCACTCTTCATCCTCAGTCCATATCATCAGTTTTACCTCGAAGGAGGTATTTTTAAAAATACATTTTAGCGACATACCTTAAGGGGTAATACGGAGGAGTGAGAGAAATGTACCAGCACATCATACACCAGCACAGACACAAATGCTGTGATTATGAGCTGCCCAGCATAATAGGAGTCTGTCAGTGCCAGTTCAGAAAGTCTGAGGAAGGAAAGGCACTCATTGGCTTTTTGCTGTATTTAATCAACTCATCTATTCCTAGATTTTTGGTATTTTGATAAAGAAATTCTAATTAAAGGTGCCAATGCACTGAAGCTTCTTTATCACTGTTCAGCAGTTAATCTTCCATTCCTGCCATGATTTTTAATTTTAATCTTCAGCTTTGATAAAATCCACACCATAAAATTACCTGAAACATGTGGTTTGATTCGGAATAGTGTATTATGACTTCTGGTAGTGGTACATTGTACAAAATAACACAAAACTGAGGACAATTGATGAAATGAGTACCAAAGCCTTTATGGAGCTCTATAACTTTGGTAGACTTTACAGTAGAAACGTCCTTTAAAGTGTAAATGGATCACAGAACATTGGATTTTATGACTGAGCTGGCATTTTGATATCTTATGGTTTTCACTTTTACACAATAAGTTTGCAGATTTTGGTGGAGACTTTAAAATTCAGCATTGTGTGATGAAGTCATGCACTCGTAGCTTATGAGCAGGCTAAAACGTTTTATTTTACAAACTTTTCTTAGTCCCACTAATAAACACTTTTAATGCTGTTTATTCATCAGATTGTAGGGCTACTCCAGGTCACAGGACCTATAGTTTTTACTCGAATCCCTCCAGATTGTTGAGTTTGCTTTTCCAAATTACAATGGACTTCCATACTATTTAAGCTCTGCCTTTTTACTTTAAAACTGGAAATGAAGGGTTTTTAAAAATGTTTTATATCTCCTACTTGTGACAACGTGATGTTTCGGACACTCACCCACTCTTAACAGTCTTTAAATTTGACGTATAGTTTTTGTACAGTGACTAATTACTTCAGGCTTAATTTCCACTCAGATTTTCTGTTAACTTAAGTCATTAAGACTACATTCAAAGTGTGAGAGACACCGGTGTATGGTTACCATGGTGACCCTAATGAGACACTGGCAGCAGATTTAACAATTCTTAAATTACTACAAAAAATAGGCCCCAAATGACTATTGGGCTTAGTAGAATAATGTTGATGTATGCTGTAAATTGGGCAGCAGTTACATTGGCACCTTTTCAAATTTTTTGCAGAAACTTTTCATTTGAACTTGTCTCTCCATCACCCTGCCTTATCTGCCTCAGTAAGAGGTTGTCAGAGCGTGCTTTAGTACGCCTAAGAATTACAGCCATGTCTCACTTTTAGGTTGGAAGAAGAAAAAAAAAAAGAAATCCTTGTACGAGCAGAACAAGAGGTTTTCTTTTTAAGATCAGAATTCACAGCTGAAATTGTCCAGCACGGCTGGCTGCTGTGAAGTGCATCTCTGCGTGATCGATGGTGGGTCTTTGTTTGTGTGCTTGTAAAGTCTAGACATAAAGACTTGTGCTCTTTTATTGTGAGAAAATCCACAAAATTTTGACGTTTTTGCAGATTTTGTTTTGATCATGAGATGCAGCTCAAATGAAAAACTATAAAAAGACAAAAGAATGCAGCACAGAATCAGTGATATTTCTAGTTTTGACTGTTTCTTCTCATTTAAATGAGTTGGTACTTTTCATTTTCTGTGATCAAATCCATGTTTTGGTGTGATAATAAATGTCTCCTTTTGATAAAATAAAATCAACACTGGTTTCCAAAAAGAAGCTCTTGAACAAAAAAATGAGATGCGGTGACCTCCAAAGGCTGCCACCGGGAGTCAGATGGTGCTGTTTTTACCAAAACCCACATTGTTGTTGTTTCACAATGAGGCTCTTTGAGACCTCTTCTGTCATACAAACCATCCTCTGTCGTCATTTTATAAACGTCACAGTCTTCGGTTTGGTGTAAAACGGGTCCTGTTTTCTCTTTTTTAATAGAAGGCACTCGTTTGCTTCACATCCTGCAGAGCTTTCCAGCCATATGCTGTCAGTTTGGCCCTATTTTATTGCCAAATTATCCGTCTCTGACCTCTAATATTCTCTCAGGACGGTTGGAGTGTTATTGATAGGTTTTGCTTACTATGCCTCTGTGTGGTTCATCTGTTCTCCACTCTAAAAATTACACTAATAAATCTCTCGATGCAGATTGTTCCTCACTTGAATGTGTCTTGAGTAAAGAGATGGCTGATTATTATTTTTTCTTTATTAAACAGATGGCGTAAACACATTAAAACACTGTGGCTTCATTTATAGTCATTTTTGATTTTCAGTTTTGAAGTTTCACTAAAATTCTTATTGTTTCCACAGGTGTAGACGGCAATACTCCAAAGGTCTAATTTGCCTGTGATGAGCATCCCCATCCACCAGAGACCAAAGGTACGGTAAGATAGGAAAAGCTCATTATCTTATGTCCTAATAAACACCCCATTATGGGCCTTGATACAAAAAAAAAAAAGAAAGCCCAATAAAATATGACTACCTCATTGTTTTGCTTCTATTTTCCCATGGAAGGTTTTCTGAATAGTTTTCATTTGAATAATTTTGCATGTGTTATTGGAATTATAAAAGAATGATTTAATTCTTCCCATCCTCTTCAATTTAATTTTAAAGTGTTGGACTTGACTCCCGACTACACACGTGACGTTGGCCTGGTTTAGTGGGGGGTTGATCGTCTGGAATTACTTGATATATGGTGTCATTAATTCTGCTCGACTTCCCTGCCGCGTCCAGTAAAATACGCCTCGTCTCTTTTGTTTCTTCTCCCCAAAAAATGTTGCAGTTCTGTCGGCGATCAAAACCAAAAGTTGGTGTTTGAACAGTTGGGGGGGGGTTAGACTCTGGTCATTAAGAGATAGAGGATTACTCCAGGACCCCAGGAATGCTCAGACCTTACTGGTGGTCTGCTCAGCACTGATGAAATAGAACTGAATTAATGGGGTTGCCCACTGTGAGGACTGATTAGAACGACATGCTGCCTTTGATCCCTGAGCGAGGTGACCAGGCGTGCACGCCACAGGCAGTCAAACGGGTGGAGGGGGGGTGCCTTTGTGCTCCTATGAGTTTGTGTGCATTACTATGTGTATATGCCCGTCCTGGGTCAGTGCATCACTGATGAGCAGGACTCATTATGCATGCTTTTTGCTGGTGGATGGAAGGGGGGGACTTCAGGTGTAAAATGTAGTTTGTGTGCTGTGGAAGGCTGCCAACTAAAGCCCGTGTGATCAGAACTGAATTCAGTTGCTGCAAATTAACTGTAGTCCTGTAAACATTCAAACTGGCTCACATGCAAATGCATCTATAGCTTGTTTTTTGGTGTTTGAGCACTAGAGACTCCTTGTAGGTATTGCCAACTGTCAGAAAAGTGAAAGGTTTCTGTGTCCATTTGACTTTTAGCAGAAAAACACATTAACCACTGGATGGATTTCATTTAAACTTTTAAAAAGTAGTCATTACACAGTCATGATTGCAACTATCCTATAAGACAACTGGACACCTACAGGTTGTTCAAATTTCAGCTAAAAAAAGATTAGTCGACACTCAGATCTGTCAGCACTAATGTCACTTTACCATCTGGATCCACCTGTTTCGATTTTAATGGAATTATTTTAGTGTTTTGTGCGTGAATAATCATAGGTTGCCCTCTGGGTGCCATCCAGAATGGCAGCCCACTGCTTATCATAGGGATGAGTTCAATTCAGAAAAATTGTTTCCCTGAGGGGAATCAATAAAGAATTTATTATAACAAATATTATTATTATTAACTTTTAACCTGAAGTATTTATGGTTTTATAATGTATGACACATTTACAGTTTGTATGGTTGTAAGAGTCTTTTTAAAGTTTTTTTTTTTTTTTTTGGGATGTTACATACAGGGTTTGTACGGTCATGGGAAAACCTGGAAAAGTCATGGAATTTTGAAAATCCAAATTCCAGGCCCTGGAAAAGTTTTGGAATTTCACTAAATCTTTGTTCAAACTTAGAATTAATGCAAAATAAATGAGTAACGAATCAATAAATAAAAGTCAGGGACTCGTACATTTTTAGTTGGGCAGCTGAGGTGACACACCTGTCCCCCAGAGGTCCTTAAATGTAGCTCACGGTGACGGAGCTAATTCCAAAGCGGCTCGGTCGGCGAATGCAAACTGAAATTAAAAACTCAAAACGCCAGGGAAATGTAGCTTTAACAGGGCGTGGCATTTCATGGACAAATTTTGAAGCTAAAGGATGCCAACTCAATACATGCTAAGTGTAAGCTATGCAGTAAAACCTTCGATGTTTCGAACATGGCTAGCCATATGAACGAAAAAAGCACTAATTAGCCATGCATGCAAATACAGTAGTACTACTATTAATCAGTTTTTAGAAGCGAGTGCACAGAACTCTCTCATGCCAGTTGCAACAACTCCGACTACAACTCAATGAACTTTAGACTTTTCAACTAAAAACGGAGTACTGAAAGCCGAGATACTGTGGGTGTTAAAGTTATGAACTCCCATTGCTCCTATAAATCATCAGACATCATTTTATTTTGACTTGAGTTATAGTAAAGCCCTGCAGCTACTTTATTTATCATAAAGAATTAACAGGTAAACAGTCTCGTCAAGCTGTGCTAAGACACTTTATTTTTATTTGAACTACAATAAATGCGCTGCAGCTACTTTATTTCTTTAAGACTTAAAAATCTATGTTGACTGTACTACTGGGTTATTAGTAAAGGCACTGGAGCTATTTTTAATGTCTTTTGGAAAACTGCAGACTTGTTACTTGCTATGCTTAGTATTTACTGTTGTGCTTTATGAGTAATAATAAACAAATGTGGGTAAGACTTAAAAAATGATGCACAAATGTTATTTTTGGTCATGGAAAGTTGGTTAAAGGTTTTGGAAAAGCCATGGAAAATCTTAACTGGAAAGCTGTATGAACCCTGTACATATTTGTATTGTTTTTTTAGAGTGGTTTATCACAAAGGACAGCAGATGAAAAGTTTAGGCTAATTCAGGTGCACTTAAATGCATCTGTTTATTAATGTACATTATGTTTGTGAAGTAATCCAATAAGCTAAACATCAACAACTGATTAACATTTGTAGTCAGCTCAGTTTGAGATAAATACACATCAATGCTGATATCATAGTTTTACAGAGATTGAGCTAAAACTTGGGAGGCTACTAGCAGAGACTCATCCCCATCACATGTTTTGATTGCTTAGTGATTGTGCAAGATTTTTATACAAAACTTAACTTTTGAAGCATATGAAATCTTTAGAATGTCACCTTTGAATCAACATCTACAACAGATGGAGTCGGCTACATTTGAGCAAAAACAAAATCACTGAGCTACAATGTCATGTTAGTAGCAGAGAGTCATTCAGAACACTTACAGAGCCAACAGATCTTCGTTTAAAACCTCATCATGAAAGGCGGCGGCGGCGGGCAAGTTAGCAATTTAATAATTGTGTGTTCAGTTGAAGTATGTAAGTAATTATTAAATCTTATTGTTTGAGTTGACCAAGGTTAATTATAATAAAGTTGGTTTATGTAGCGTCTATGTGTTCTCAGAGGAGCTCTCGAGCACAGTATTAAGCCTTTGTGCCAACACTTCCTCTCCCTCAGTCATGAAGGTACAAACATAACAGCAGTTTTGGGGAAAAAAAGCAGAAAATCTTTGTGATGTCAGAAACTGCGTGGGTGCATCCAAGATTTAAATTTTTTTTATTCTTAACTATTTTAGTCGACGTTTGCATGTGCAACCTTGCAAGTGTAGACATGTGCTGTTGAGAAATGCTCATTATTCTAAAATGATTCCTTGGATTTTTGAGCTTCTTCTTTGACTTTTTAATCTCACAGTTCAGAACTGTTATAGTCGCTTTAGATATCTAATTTGGTTTGATGCACCATTCATAAGCTTTTTATTATTTTCCTATATCCTGCCCTGAAACCCACGAGTGGCACATATAACACACACACATGCATGCATGCTCACGTAGTTTGTAATTCAGATATCTCAACATAAATTTGAAGACTAAGGATTGGATTCTTTATTGTTTTGTTTCAGCTTGCAGTTGATTTTATTGAGTGTCAGAAAAAAGATGTTTATCCATTTAGGCTCCACTTTCTCATACTCTTCATTTAACCTATCCACTCAGGTATTGTAAATGCCTGTGAATATTTTATAGGCGGCGGTTAGAAGGTGTTACAAGGCTAATAAGCTCGGAGCAGTGTTGAGATTTTCCCCCCTAACTGGTGCAGCTGTTCTCACACCAAAAACATTGTAGCTCTTAGCTCTGAGTCGAACGTGGACTGGAAATTTTAGGAAGCCCTGCTGTGTTTACTTGTCTGAACTTTGGATGCTTTTTGCATTTTAACTAAAAACACTGACAGATCCAGATTTGGTAAACCCACTCCTAATATATTCTGGGTGGGAATTTACCTTAAAGCCCGCCAGCAGCGTGGAAATAAAAAGACAAAGCCAGAATCAAGAAATTCCCTCTGCTGCCTCAGTTATGTGAAATATGACGCCATAGTTCATTTATTTATTTATTTTCTACCCCATATATCTCGGGAAGTAATGATGATCATCACCCTTGTTTGCCCAGCAGTGTGTTGCTTATGTTGGGCCCCCAGACAGTGGGCCGAAGCCGTCAGCCAGAATCACTCTCAAGGACACCTCCAGTAATAATGGATGACAAGCGTCGCGAGGAAGAAAACGTGTCCCCTGGTGGCTCGCTGAGCTGCTCAGACAGAGGTGCCATCAGCTACCTGCTGCATTACAAAGAAGAAAGTTGGTGGGTGGAGGTAAATAAAATACCAGAGGGAATTCAGCAGCAGCTAATGAGAAGGACTGTTACATCCCTCCTGTTCAGGAGTGCAGTAAATTACTATGAAACGCACACAGTGACTCCTGCTTTCCAGTGAACACTAATAAATCCCAGTGGTCACCTTGTTTAACCTGAAGATGAAGTTTTACTGTGTTGCTGTAGCACTGGGCTACCCCTGTCTGCAGGCATTATTAAAGGGATAGTTCAGAGTTTTCAGGAAAGAACATTTTGGGGCGAAATTGTGTATTTCTGACAGGATTGATGAGCTAATGGCTAGTCCGAGCAGGGCTATGACTAAAATAAATTTTTGTAATTGAAGACCCAAAAATGTCAGAGCAGTTCAAACACATCTGATTAAAGACCCTTTAGACCAGGGGTGTCCACACTTTTCAACACGAGGGCCGAAATCACCAAGTTTAAAGTCCTCGAGGGCCACAAAAGTTAGACTATTTCTTAAAAGGAACAAGCGAAAGATGATTTTATTTGTTCTGCTCACAAATTCATTATAAACATTTTATTGAACAGAATCTTTGACAATATGACACATACAGAGATCTTGTACGTTGGATAAATTATCCCAATATCGTTTAAATTGTCTCAATAAAAATCAAATACTTTGATTTTATGGAAAATTTTGGATTTAAAAAGATATTAATTTATCTGTATTTTTTGTTTGTTGGGCCTCGCATACATAAAAATGTCAAAGCATCAAAATCCTGCAGGAGGACTAAAAGTTATAATTCTTAAAATGCAGCTGAGGGCCGCACAAAATCACTCTGAGGGCCTGCTTTAGACTAACACCAGGTTTGCATTACGTGTTTGTAGGATAGCAAAGTTGTGGCTCGCGGGCAGAGTTTATTAACAATTAGTTATCTGTCAGACTTAATTAATACATTCAGATTATATGCATCTACACAAAACATGCACAATCAACATAAAGCAATACTTAGTGCTATTTGTCTGCAACCTTTTTTTCATTCGCTCTTATCAATAACATTGTTGCACATGTTAGGATTTCCAGTGCTTGCCATTTTACAGTAAAAAAATGAATATTTATAATCACTAAAAGTACTTTTCAAAATAAAATTCAATGTTTGATTAATTTATGTAAAATATAGTCTATGATATAGTAAATAAATTACACAAAATGACTTCCTGGTGTATGTAAATATATTTGAGATTTAGTTTTTTTTTTTAATATGAGCATGACACTAAACACTTCTGTGACTTCGTAAAAATAACTGTATAATAAGTTTGACATTAATGTAAAGGTTATTTAATACTGTGTTTCTGTCAATAAGTGTAAAATCTTTGAGATTCGAGTTGTTTTAAGCTATAGTCGTGTTTTTTATGCACTTCTAAAGACGTAATGTGGGTTCAAGGGTGACAAACAATATTCCAGACAAAATGGTGTTCCTTCCTTTTTGATAATAACTGGGGAAACGTGCGAGCCGTAAACGTCAGCGGTGGATTTTGGGCAAATCCGGCCATTAACTCTGTGACCCGACTCGCCGACACCAAGCAAATGAGATGCTGTAGGAATGTGAGACAAAGCCAGGGAGCGGAGCTTGGTTTTTGGATTATTTTGTCAAGGCTGATCAAGGTGAAGAATTTTGCTAAATTAGTTTTCAAGACACTTCATCTTGTCACAATAGCTCCTGTCACAAAAGGAGGATAGAAGCATGATAAATGGCAGGATTTTTTATTTCTTCCTGCTCATTGGATCTTATCATGTTGGCTTAAACAAGACTGACATATGTATATTTTTAAAAAACAACCTCTAATATCAAGGTCAGCAAACGTCGTGTCCATTAATTGTGTTTGAAGTTAAATATGAAATTTTTCTGACAGGCATAATCGGGTCATGTGAAAATTATTTTCCTAATTAGTAAGTTGGAATTTATTCAGATTGGTCAAAAGTAGCAACTATCTTGACAGATATTTGATAAAACACAAGTACGTACTAATTTCTTCTTTATTGGATTCTCTGTGATTGCATTTGGTGCCTATCCACCCATATGCCTCTGCCTAATGGACGGTCCAGCTGTGATGGGGCAGAAAAGAAAAAGCATTCAATGAAACATTTTTTAAGCTGTGCCTTGTGGCCTGTCACTATCCGTCTCCCACAGACACATTTTTAAACACGATTGAATTCAGCAGACGTGGCCGTACAGTGTGTCAAGTTAAATGCTGCGTTTTAAAAAAAAACTCTGAGCCTTTGAGCCCACTGGAGGATAGACCCCCACCTTCCACCATTATTAAAACAAGAAGGATCCTTCACCTGCTGACAAAGGGGGAAACAAAAGCCTTCGGAAAGGCATTTCTCATTCTGCAGAGGAGAACAGTATTTAGCTGCAGAGCAGAAAGTGAAAAGGGATAAAACGGGCAAGGGGAGGAATGTTCAAAGCACAACTGTAACGCTGCTAATGACAAAACCTCTGACCTGGCCACGACGAGGCAAATGTCTGATAGCATCTCTGCTGCTGAGTGCAATCAGGTGTGCAGTAGTGTGAAGAGGCGGGGGAGGAATCCGGGGTGCAAGGTCAGGGCATTTACAAGCGTCGCCAACCTCTGGCCTCCGCTGCTCGCTTCAAATGGCAGCAATAATCAAGATAACTTCATTTGTTTCCATTCCGTTCCGTCACCGGACCACATCACAGGCGTAACACAAACGCACAATCATAAACACCCAACGCGACTCGCGTTGGCGTTTCCACCTTGTTATGCTGTTGTCACATAAACACTGAGGTATTGTCGCCTGCGGTGATTAAGACGTAAAGCACCGCAGGGGGTCGGCCCACGGTTGAAGGAGCGTGGAATCCAAAGAGGGTGACGCGCACGCAAACACGCACGTGCACACAGCGGGGGGTTTTAGCATCTTATCCAGGCCATTCAGGCTAATATCTGTGGCAGTTTGAGCAATGCTATACAGTGCTTCTCCTTAAAGTGCCTTAAAGAACCAAACGGCTTGACCACCTCATTAGGGATTCTAGAATTTTGTTTCTATTTTTATCGTCAGTCAGGGGTTGAGTTGAATAACAATAGCACTCCCACATTTAGCCATTTAAGTTGTCACATTTGGCTTTTTTCAAAGGGTAAAATGTATCCGCTTTGCAGTAAAAAGAAAAGTGGAGGCTCAGTGTTTTATCTCACCAAAGTGACGCTTATATAAGCTGTTTTATAAGTTCTTTGTGCAGCAATTAATGTAGCACAATGTAAAGTGAACGACTCATTGCAAAAGAAAATTACAGCTTCATTAAAATCTTTACAGCATAAAAAAGGAAACCTTTATCTTGTTAACAATGTCACCTGGCCATGAATTAAAAAGCCCAGGATTTTTTTTTTTAAACGGTAGGACACTGAGGTATGAATAAGGAAAATCCATCTTTTTTTTTCCCCTTCCAGTAGCGATTTAGTGATAGAATTATGAGCTAAAGAGTGGTGATGATTTTGTTTTATAAAAGCACACCTGTGAGATGAAGAAAATAATTCAAAACTCGGACATTGGCAAACATGCCTGGCCAGGTTGCTTTCATTTATTTCAAGGCCCCTTTAAAAAGTCTTGTATTCTTTCTTAAAATTGGCACTTTGATGTTGAGGACTGGAACGTGTTGATTATGAAAAAACAGCTGAAAAATGATCAAATTCCTCTACAAGTTCCTGTTGGCTGAAGCTTGAATGCAGCTTCCTTTTTCCTTTCTGTGGATAAGTTCCACGTCTTGATACCATCGGACGGTTAGGATTTGGTGTTTTGGGAGCGAAGCGTTAGCTGTCATGTCAGCTGTTTTAGTTAAGAGTACCTGAGCATCCCTGTGTGCTTGGCCTCCATGTAAGCGATGCTGAATTGATTTTCATACTGGGTTTTTTGTTCTCCGGCTGTGGCATTATGTCATGGCCCGTAAATCAAAGCCTGGTGTGTCTTTAGCTGCCATGTTATTGTAAGATGCTTATCACAGCAGATAAAGTATATTGTTTCACTTAATGTCTCGAGTAGCGCTGCAGCTCAGATATAAAACAGTGTGCGCTTCAGGAGCAGAGTTATAGGTAATTTCATCTTCACAGAGCATTATATTGCATTACATGGATCTTTCCTCTTCATACTCGAGGCAGTAATTTTTAGATTTTTGTCCTTTAAAAATAATCTTTCTGCAAACATCTGATCAGAGTCTTGTTTTTTTTTTACTTTCACAAAAACATGAATAAAATAAAAATGAAATCCAAATGTGACAGAAAAGAAAAATCAAAGTCGTCAACTTCAGCTGACTCGAGCTCTTTGATTTGCTGGAAATGACGATACTGTGACAAAGATTTTCCCCTTTTACAGATTTCTTCTGTTTTCCTGTCGGACAACATCAAGTTGGCTAACAGATCTCAAAAAACATCGTGGATTTTCTGGTACACTGTAGAATTCCATCAATTACAGCAGGTCATTCAGCTCCTGAAGCAGCTAAACAGCCCCAGATCGTCACACTACCACCACCATGTCTGACTGTTGGGATGAGGATGTTCTTCTGAAATACATTTAGTTTGACTCCAGATGGAACGGGACACACGCCTTCCAGAAAGTTCAACTTTTGTCTCGTCAGTCCACAGAATATTTACCCAGAAGTCTTGAGGATCATTAAGATGTTTTTTGGTAAAAATAAGACGTGCCTTTGTGTTCTTTCTGGTCAGCAGAGGTTTTGGTTGTGGATTTTTTCTAAGGACAGGGTATCCGCGAAGTCTTGAAAAGTATTAAAAGGTGATAAATCAATTTTGGGAAATTCAAGACCCTTATAAAGTATTAAAAAGTCTTATCAGGGCTTTATAAAGTCTTAAATTTTGGAACGAAAAAAATCTGAATTTGATGTCCAACAGTTTTGAGTTCCAAAAACATCGTAAACGTGTGTGAATTTAGTCATTTTTATTTTAAAAATGAACAGGAAACAAAGGGTGCGTTAGTAATCCTTCCAGGGTATCCGCGGGTCCTTAAAAAGCCTTAAAAGGTCATAAATTTGCTTTTCTAAAATTAAGGCCTTTAAATATCATTAAAAATGATAAATAATCCTTAAATTCAGTGTCCAAAGGTCTTAAATTTCTAGGGCCCCTATGATTTCTGGGTTACAAAGATCTGAAACTCTGCAGCACACCAGACCGCAAGGGTCGAGAAGGGTCTAGGTCACTTAAGGCTGTTATTATCTCGTTCATTCAGAAAAAAGGAGCTCTTTTATTATTTTCAGGTGAATGCAATACACTTCCGTAAGATATAATGCAGATCAATTATCTTGATGTTTGTTATATTTCTGCACTTTCAGTTCCAATAAAGGTTTAGTCAGAACTATTTGTAAGGTGGTCACATCCCCTTTCCCATTCCGTGAATGCAAGGTCTTAAATTTGGTCAAACTGGCCTTAAAACAGGTCTTAAAAAGTCTTAAATTTGACTTCCTTGAACCTGCAGATACCCTGTCCTTCTCTCAGAGCACCAGGGCGGGCAGTGCAGAAGTTCAAAAGCACAATGTACGCTCTGGTGTTCCCGGTGAGTATTACGAATGCACCGAAACGTTAAGATGGAAGAGAATCTCGGTGAACGCTGCCGCATAACTAGAATGGCGGTGAGGTATTAAAAAATATTGAGATGATCTTGGAAAAGTCTTGAAAAGGTATTGAATTTAACTTCAAGATTCCTGCATATACCCTGAAGGATGCCATTGTTGCCATTTTTTTAGAATGAGGCATGATGTGTTGCTTTTTGAGATCTTTTAGCCCACGTCATTTTATTGTGACTGGCTCCAACAGTCAATTCATGATTTACCTTTTTCACAATCGGAAATTGGTTTGGATAGATTTCCCCCTCCTTAATATGAAAAACATAATGTGAAAGTGGCATTTCATGATTAATCAGGTAATTTTTGTCTGATGCTGAAATTAATTTGCTCATCCAAAACATTTAAGTTACAAAAAAAGCAAAAAACAGAAGAAAACTGTAAGGGCGGGACGATACTTTATTGCAGAACCGAACCTCCTCTTGTTGCCACATTCTGCCTCAGTTCATTATAAAACAAACAAACTGCAACAACAAAAACCATTGAGGCCCGCTCGCCTCGCCCTCTGTTAGATTTACAGTGATGCATTTCAAAGAAAGCAATTTCTAGTCCTGCTATGGAAACTCCTTTTTAACCTTAATTACATTGCAGCTCTGCACGGTCCAAATGTGCTCTACTGAAATTAATTTCCCAACAGGGATTCTTATCAAAGAATTCACATGTACCTTCTTATCATCTGTGGTCAGTGGCACTGCGTGAAATTTGCTCAGAATTAATTGGGAGCATTATCTGCCAAACTTTTATTTGGATATCTCCCTAATGTTGACATAAGCCGTAATGGCCATCAGCAGAGTGCAACTCATTATAGTACATATCTTTATTCCCATGTGTGCAAAGAGAGTCTTTGTTTTACATCGTTTTCCAGCACAAACGTGACAAAGATTCCAAGGTTACGCGAAGCAGAGAGAAACTATTACAAAGGCATTTTTGCCTTTTTGTATAGGAGCTTGAGAGGCTGCTGTGCCGTTTTTCTGGAAGCCTGTTGCAGAAATGAGAGGGCAAAGACAGACATAAAACACAGAGTCATTATACCGACAGACTGTACAGGTTGTTTGCAGTTATGCATATTGCCAGGCACTTGAAGATAAAGATTTGTTCTTCAGCGTTTCTCTGGGTTTAATGATGAAATCAGGATCTGTAGGAGTTTTATGGGTGGCACACATGTGTAGTGCAGATGTCAAAGCTGTTCTATAGCTCAACAGAGGCCGTCCTGCTCTTGTAAATCTGCATTCTTTCACCATATGCGTTTTTATCCTCCCCCCTGAACTTTTAAAATTCTTTTCCATGTTTTTTTAATGCATCATTGTTCAGTTATAAACCCTCCTCTCTAAAGGTAATCTTCATTATCTTTACCTCCAAGTTATATACAGGAAAAATATGAAGGGCTTATTGTGAGGTTCAACTGAAATTAGTTTTAGCCTAAATATTTATCATTGTATCCAAATAATGCTTTTAGTATAATAAGGTGCTTTGAGATGGGGCTGATTTATTATGAATTATTATTTAAAAAATTATTAGGATTGTTTAACCTGGTTAGTCTTTGAGTCTTGGAGACCGCATTTCTGTCTCTTCAGATGAAAACACAACAGGAACGCTGCAAAATGACTCACCAAAATAAGAGCATCAGGTGCTGCTCTGACCACACACACACACACACACACACACACACACACACACACACACACACACACACACACACACACACACACACACACACACACACACACACACACACACACACACACACACACACACACACACACACACACACACACACACACACACACACACACACACACTTCAATCTGCAGGGCACATTAGATTATATATTATGATCTGTGTTCAGTTCATCAAAGATTTCCATAGTTTTTATAGTTTTATATTTTGAATGCATAACTTTTAAAAAGTTTACTGTAATCACTGTTTTGTTTTGTATTGCAAAGACAAAGTTGGGAAGTTTTCTCATTATTCTCTTGAAGAATGTTGTAAATAATTTGCCTCAAACCATTTGTGGATTTGTGCCCTCTGGTGGAGGATCTACAGGCAGAATTAAACTGATTATTGTATAGTTGTTATATTAATATTAGCCAATAAAAATTTCTATTTGTATTTATTATTTGATATGTCAGTCTTTAAAGGTTACATAAAGCCTCAAATATCCAGAGTTCACATTTTAAGAAGATAGCATTTCTAATTTTCACCATCTGGGTGCAGATTTTAACCATTCAGGGATGATTAAAATGTAATGAGAATATAACATATGAGACCAGGATTGCTTTTATCATATCAGAATTATTGTATACTACAACTAGAATTCATATTCTTGGAGTATTCAACCATTAATTTAAAATGTATGTAAACGCCAAGTCCAAGCAGGGAGTTGGTTCACAAAACATAAAAATATGTTTTTATTTTTCCAGCTGTGTTAATGCTTGGAAATAGAACTGTATGAAAAAATATAGCTGGAAGCTGCTACATAAAGTGTGTGAGGGTTGTAATTGATGAAGTTTCATACACCACCAGTGTGTTTTGCTCTCATTCTGTCATTTTTAGTTGTACTGACTTTTTCTTTTAGGCATTAAAATCAAAAAGTATAAAGCAGAATGTGACACAATTTTACATAATATATATATAAAAAAAGTTGATTTAAGCCTAAATTAAAGCAGAAATACAATTTTGATAAACTGCACAGACCAACTTTGGGATATCAGAGGAGCAGGTGTTGGAGAGCGGGTTGAAAAAGCAGCAATCGGCTATACATCCTGAACTTTGTACCAAGATGAGCTGATGAAAGAAAGCATATTTGTCTGTAAACAGACTGTCTCCAGTTGTCTCGACTTCAGAGAAACCAACAAATTTCACAACTCTGCAGGATTTCAAAGCATCCGACATCCATCCTCTTGAGTCTGTAAGAATTGTTTTTGTCGCTTTGTGTTGTTGTTTTGTGTGGAATGATGTTTTCTGTATGTCGGCCTCGTCAGTTTTATCTCAAACTTACAACCACCCACTGTGATTAAGTTAATGCCGGCGCAACACAGTCCCTGGAGCAAAGCATTGTGGGACGGCGAGACGCTTGCAGCATGCTGCTCTGTGAAAACTGAAATGGCCAGCGATGCAAGTGGTGCTGTCCCTCTGTAGTCGCTGTAAATCTAATTTGCTTATGGTTTGTGCTGCAGTTTAATGCAGCCACACTGTAATATGGTTTTATGAGATTTTTCTATAATCTTGTTTTCTCTGCAATCACTGCTGCACATATGTCACTGTATTTTCATATAGTCGTTTTGTGAGGTGATGGAGTTCATTACAAACCTGACTGATAAAGGCATCAAATTCTTGGGGGGATGAAACACTTTTAAAAGATACAGCACATCTAAAGTCACAGTGTAAGAAAAAAGTAGTGGAGCCATTAAGTCCAGTGATGTAATTATCATATGAAAGACCAGTCAAATCGTGATCCTCCATTTAATCCTCCCCACTATGTCTCTCTGCACTCCGGCTCACTTATTTCTGGCGTAACGTGACAATGCCTTCAGATTGTGGCTCTTTATTAAGTGAAGTGCAAAAAAAAATGTGTGAAAACTACGATTTAAAGCCACGAGTGGCTGAAGGTGAACGGCAGTGCTTCTCTGAGATAATCTAAAGTTACAGACGGCGTCTTTGCAAAACTAAGGAACAATTTTGTTCTTGTAAAATAAATTTGTACACGAGACTTAAATTGGGCTTTTGTTGTGTTGAGGTCGATGAACGTGACTTGGCGCATAAAACAACAAAAAAAGTAATATTTCTGCATTCAAATCCCTACATTTATATGAATATCTGTTAATTAAATTGCAGGGTTGCTATTTAAATTGGCACAGAAAATCTAATCAGTGGTGTTGACCCACTTTTTTTATTTAACAGTAGTTAAAACAACTTAAAACATGTGTGAAGGTGTAGTTTCTGTATATCATTTTTCAAATATTGATCAAGATTCTCATCCAGGGATGTGCATGTTACCATAACAATGCCATATTATTGGAGGTGCAAACACACTGGTTGCTGTCAAAAGATGCAAGAATTAATAATAAACGAGCAAAACAGCAGTCTGCATTTTTAGCTTTCAGTCTGATGCGTTTGAAAAACACTTTGTGGTCTTGAAGATGGAATATTTCTTCAATTCATCTGATGAAAAACACTACAAACAGTCAGGACTCTAAACTAAACATCTGTTTAGGTGTGTCAGCCTTTAGGTTCATGTAAAGAATGAGCTGTTGAGTTAACTTAAAAACATAAGGCAACCAGCTGCACAGCTTTTTTGAGTAAACTCAACAAAGGGTTTTGGTGTTGTGTGAACAAAAACTAAGAGGTTAAATAAAAGATTAATCTTAAATTGAATACATTTAAAATAGCTATTTTAGTAGCCTAGTATACTAGACCGTCAGTTCTGCTGTGCAGACTTTGGTCTAGCCACGCTCATTGGAACCTCTGCAGCCCCTGATTGGTCTGGTCAGTCTCATACCGGGCCAATCACAACGCTTAAACGGGTTGGAGAGCGGGATTAGCCGATGACGTCAACGCTCCGTCTGAATTTAAACATGGCGGCAGCTTGGCAACCGTGTTCGTTTGAAACGTCTTTATTATCAACTTTAGACGATTTAGATTTGGGCTTTTCTTTAAGGCGTGAACAGATAGAGGTACTTAAGTCTTTTATTTTGAAAGAGGATTTATTGGCCACTTTGCCGACGGGACACGGTAAAAGTTTAATCTACCAGCTGCTTCCGGTTGTTGCTAAATGGCTCTAGCGCTATCCAATAGCATGTGAAGACGGTTTGATTGACAACCGTGGATCCCGCCCCGATGAATGAGTCGTTTCAGTGGACCGTGGCCAGACTACTGTATATATACACATATATAGTCTGGTTTACCAGGCTACTATTTTAGCCTTATGTTTTTAAGTTTGCTGAACAATTTCTTTGAGTGTAGTTGATATATATTTTTTAAACTTACACACTACAATAAAAAAGCCTTTCAAACCAAATAAATAGTTTGTAGAATTTTGATTTATTTAAAGCAGCAATGTGGAGTATTTAGGCAAGAGAGCATTTTTCCCAAAAACATGATTCTTCCTCCCTCCCACGTTCTATAGCCCCACCTCGACATACGGCGGCGCGCACGCAGCAGGTCACTCTTAGTGACTGTGCTTCATCCTGGCTCTCAGTTCCTGTTGAAACTGTATTGCAGGGTTCAATCATTCACAGCTCACAAATCATGTTCTCACTCTGTAGATGCTCTGAGTCCTGACTGTCGCACTGTGCTTATGAAACGCGCCGCTCAACACGCTCGTCACACAACGGGGAGCTGCGAGTAGCAGAAATGAGGAGACACTCGGTCCAGAATGGAATTTTTGACCAAAATAAACACATATCCTTTGCAAGCCTTGGCATTCTGTGAGGAGAAATGTTTAAAAATAAAAATAAAGCCCTCAGTAGCCGGGAAATGATAACTTTTTAGTAGAAATTAGCTCTGACTGCTCCATGACTGGCCGAGACTTTAAACAGGAAGACACAAAGAGTCCTGGGAGCGTGCAGCCCCCACCTCTACAGGTTTGCATGAAGTGCATGCACGTTGACTGACGGTCTACAATGTGCAAACTTGAATTCTATTGGCTGACCACCGGTCAGAGAGAATTCAAAGGGGTCTAAAGGAGGAAGGAGGGTCTTCAGCAGAATAACAGATGTTGTGGAACGCTACCCATAGATCATAGTTTAGAACTGAACTATCATTTGAAATATTTATAAAACTTTGATACATAGAAAAATGTTCCACATAGGATCTTTAATTTTATAACATTGTATTTTAAACACATAATTTTTCAAAGACTTTATAATAAATAAACTCTATACTTATTTATATTACATGTATTGACTAATCCTCTTATTGGAGCATTTCTCAGATGAAAATTTTTTTTTGCACCTCCAGCAACAATATAAATATTCTCTCCATAGCTTGGTCAATAAAGTTAGTTGTAATGTGCTTTATCAGAAATAAAAGATTAATAATAATATGAATAAATACACAAGTGAAGCAAACGGTGAAATGAAACTGGATTATACACTAACATTAAATATAAATAATAAAAGGAAAATAGCTGATAGCTACTATTTTAGCAGTGAAAGTGGTGAAACTGATTATTATTCTTTTAGTTTTGAGGAAACATTTGGTTTCATTCCCATATTTTGTCTAATTTCACAGGTGCTACTAAAATGTTGCTCCGGTTTCTTTGTACTGGTTTGTCCTGTGTTCCATTATGTTTTTGTTTGATTTAGTTATTCCATTAAGTGTTAAAGGTTCTTTGTGTTTGCAAAGATAACTGTATATGTGGCAAAATGAGAGCTGTACTGCATAAATGAAGCTTTTAAAATGTGGGTCTGAAAAGCGAGTTGTTGCTCTTTGTAAAATTTTGAACGTAAGTGGGATAAAGTGTATATTCACAAACATTTTATTAATAAACTAATATATCACACCGCTTCCTGTAATTCTAATAGGCTTCAGGAGTTGCTTTGGAGAAAAAAACATTTTCTTTGGATGATTTTTACTTCAAATATTCAACTTTTTTTTTTTTTAATCCCTGTGGCAAAACACGGAACAGCTTTTTAAGGTGGAATATCCACTTCCCTATCATCTCTGAGGACTTCATTTTTTTTGTCGTGCCTAGAGTGATTTCCACTCATCCAAGTAAAGAGCTGACAGGGTCACTAACCTGTGAGCTTCAGTCTCTTCCCTTATACTTACTTACACCTGTGCCACCTACTCTTCTCCGTCTTTACTCTTCTTTCTTTAAAAACTTTATTATGTTAGTCTTTTTACCAAATCAGACACCTCTGGGCAGAAAGGACTTTTTGTTTAGTTGTGTAAAATCAATAGCCATTACAGAAGGGAGTGAGAAAAAGGGAACATGTTCAAGAGGGATGGAGAGAGAGACTGCTATCCCTGTCAGTCTGACCCTGCCTGACGGCTGTCATCTCCCTTAATTGCTTTGCTAATATCATCCCCACTCAGCCTGGATCTAGGTCAGCGGGGCCCCTCTGCAGGAACTGACTTGAGGCTGTCCTCCTTCATGATCTCTCTTGCTGCCTGCTTTTTTTTCTCCCCCCCCCCCATTTAGGGCCATTTTGTAAGAATTAAAACACGCAGTAGGTATATGACGAAAATACATCGTCTCCTGTTCTGAGCTGACCCAGGTTTGGATTAATAGATAATCATTTATGCTCCCAACTCTATTCTTGGATGGAAAATAGGTTCGCCCAAATTAACCTTTATATCTCCCTCAGGTGACGCGGGTTCTGCTTTTTCTTTGTCTGCCATTTTTTCTGCTATTACCACCTTTTTAGAGGCTACAAAGCTCCTCTGAGAATCTTATTAACCTCAGAAAATAAGTTATTAGTTTCCTCTTAGTGTGTTTGTTTTGATTGTGAAAGTAAGAATATGATTTTTAATGCACTAATAATGATTAAAGCTCTGATAATTTTGCATATATGCCAGGTTTTTGTCAACAACACTGAGAGATGGCAGCAAAAGTATACGTCATTTTCAATTAGCTTGTCTCTAATGCAACGGGGTGCTTATTAAACTAGAAATTGCTTCTTTTGTCTTAATATATAAAGTGACACATCAATTAAAACTATTGCTTTAATGCAGGCAAATCTTCAAGTTTTATTTCCATCAATATTCTGGAAGATTGTATAGAAATTCATGCATCACTCATAGCCTGTATTTTAAAGCATTTCCAAACCAGATGTAATTGATTTTTATTCATTCTTTCTGATGGAGCGATGAATGGATCTAAAATCCTTTTCTGTGAAAACTTTTCCCAACAAAACTACTTCGACCTTATTTAACATTCAGATTTCTGCTTCAGGAGATGTTTACAAATGAGCAAGAAATGTAAAATAAGAATAACACATCTGCATATTCAGTCCTATTTTTGAAAACCTGTAAAACGGAATAAAAGCAGCTTGGGAAACGCGCAGCGTGGTGTAATATTGATAACTTTTTAAATTATGCACCCACAGTGCCTCTCCAAACACCCAAAGAGTAATCCTTTATATGAGATCAGGATAGCACCATGAGTTTTCATCAAAAAATGATTCCCAGCATGATATAATTATCACTGATGCAATTTCTAAGAGTAGAGGTGTCTCTTCTTTTTAAGAATTCAAAGCTGAACTCGCAAACTTTTTCATGCTTAAGCATCTTTTTAGAAGCAATAAAAAAAAACTGTTTTACAAACCAGAGAATGGACATAATGATGTGTTTGGCATGAAAAATCTGCAGCTTTTTAGTTAAAAATGTTGGTAACTTTCACCAATGAAGGGGTGTGAAGCAGACTTCAGTCACTCTTGTATTGAACCAGGAAAATTAGTGCTTTGATGAAGATGAGGAGTTTTGGGATTTTATTCCTTTTTTAAGACTTCGTGTCTTCTCATCTCAGTCAATATTAAGGTGCCTAATGAAGTCTGGAAAGCTAACTGCTCCCTAATTATTGTTGCCAACGCACCATGGTGTACTGCCTAAAATCATTTGATGCTTCAGTCATTTTTACTATGACTTGCATAACTAAAAACATTCTAAGTTGAAGCTTCAGTTTTGCCTCCAGCTTTACTTGGCAAGCTGTCTGCTGCTTGTTAAAAAAAAGTAGGGAACGTGGAAGTCTGTCTCCAGGGGAGAGAGGAGTATATTAGTCGGTGTTGAGGATGAAGCACAGACTGGTTGTTTTCAGTCCTGGTTAAAATGACAATTTTCTTTTCCGTGAGCCTTTTCTTATATATATATATATATATATATATATATATATATATATATATATATATATATATATATATATATATATATATATATATATATATATAAACTCTTTAAATCTGACCTCAACAACTTAAATAAGAAGTAATATCTTGAGGTGTTTGAAAGCTACGTCCTCTTTTTCTGGCCTCCTGTTTACATCCTCATCCGTGGCTTAGTCGGCCATTTTAAACAACGAAGCAAAGCACGGAGGAGGGACGAGAGGCTTGTAATTTTGTCGGCAGCAGGGCCGTGAGCCATGAACTGTCAGGACCTCAAACTTTCCCCTGCTCCCAGTTTAATGGAGCATGTGAGGGCCAAGGTGTGCAGCTCTGGCTGCAGTCCTAGGCTCTGTTCAAACGGCCTCCCATCTTTCTCCGATCGGCGCGGTGGAACAATAAGCCCAAAGGTGGAGCAGCTGGAGAAAGCATTAGTATAAGACCCTTCCTGCTGCTTGCCATTTCAGCCTCACTGTCCTCTGCTTGCTTGAACAGAAACTCTTCTGATTTTAGTTTTTTTCACAACCCTTGCCAAAGCACTACTCGTATTTTGCACCCCACACTGCATTATTGCAATTGTATAAAAAGTGCAACTGGTGCCACATGTTTAAGTAAAAAATAAGCATTTGGAAGCTACAGCAAACAGTTGGCCGATCCCTCCCCGTGCGAGCACACAAAGGGTTTTTTTATTTTATTTTTTACGTCTCCATCCCCTGGTGGACTGTAATCTTGTGTATATTGGCCCACAGTTGCGGATTCCAAACACAGTCGAAACGAAGCTTCCATTCGTCGTAAAGAGTGGAAGTCCAGCTGTCATCCAAACTGTTTGGTTTGGAGGATCTTGGGAACTGAGGGAAGGCAGGCCTCTCTGGGTAGCACAAGGCCTGTGTGTTTGGGACTGACATTGATGAGGAAAAATGCCCAAATTTCACAGATCCGTGGCATCACTGCTGCTTAAACCACATAACTTGGTATTAATGAGCTTTTGACTCATAAAAACACAGTTTTCATTCAGGGTCAGCTCTCTGTGCCTGCATTTTTGTGAAACCAGCTCTCTTTTCATTGATATTCACTGTCCCTCACCAAACGCCTCACTGCCCTCATGATATCAATTGAATATGCTGAAACGTAGAAAGCAAACCAAATCATGATGGCAGATCTTGAAGTTTTGTATTTGCACTTGGTTGCTCGTCTTATTTGTCAGCAAATGCCGGGTTTCTCTCATGAGCACTGTAAGAAGTAGTAGTAACATTTGATGTACTGTATCAAAGTATTGGAAAAAGCTGCATTTTTTTTCTTTCATAGAGAAACTGTAGTCTCAAACTTGTCAGGGTGAGTATAGATTTAGAAACATGCCTTCTTTAGCAAACTCTAGGTCAAGGTGCACAACTTCCAGCTGCAGAAATGCTCATTTGTATTTGTATTCAAGGTCACCAGATAAGAAGGCCTACCAACTTTGAGCAAGTTATTAAAATATATTTGGTTTGCAATTTAATTAGTTTATGCTTGTTTATAATAATTTTTTTCTCAAATCAACTGTTTATTTTCAGTGTGTGCATGCTTACATTTCTGTGTTGTAAAAGTGTTGTGTGCATATTTGCAAATCTGTATGGAGTGGACAATATGTGTGTGCACAGACTGTTAGGGTTTTCTTTAATCTGTTCAGAAATGTTTAGGGTTAAAAAAACAAGTTTGATTTATGAACACATTTTTAAAATGATAATTGCTTTGTTTCCGTAAGTATATTTTTATTTTATTTTGCTTGAAGATGAGATGGCAGCTGGAGCTCCTGAGGGACATAAATGTTGGCTGAGACATCACTGCCCAATGGAATTGGTTCATTTTGTTTTATATTGTCCATTTATTTTGTAAACATTAATTAGGAGTGGGTGATACAACCTCAAAATAATATAACATTTTAAAAAATATGTGCTAATATTTTTGCAATAATATAAATAAACGAAACAACTTTTATCTGTGACGGCAGGTAGCATTTATTCGTGCAAACAAGGAGCATTTTTCATATTTTATTCTCTATGATCTATTGTGCAGGATGACAGTGTTTTTATTGCTACAACCCTCTGTACGACACGCTGTCGCATAATAAATTATTTTGTAGACAAGGGAACACGAATGCACTGTGATGTCATATCATTCATAACGAAATATGACATTTATAATTTTAAAAATCACACAATACTATAATTTATTTTACAGTTTTTCTCGGTAGCTTTGGCTCATTTCTCACAACAGAATTAAAGTTTGCACAACAGTTAGTGCAACCTTCACAACATGTAGTCATTTGGGCTCAACCTAGTGTCAGTTTCATGTTCATTTCATTCAATGGTCACTGTTTTTGGACATGAAGCGACTGAGTTAGTACAAATATCTGCTAAATCATCACTTTTTCATTTGCTTTTATCATGTCTGTCAAAATGGACTCTACTTGTAGCAGCTGAATAGTCATTGTTCATACAACTAATCTTCATTTCATTCATTGTGTCATTGCACACAATTGTGTTGATCATGTTGTCAAACATTTTGTACATCCAGTTTCTAAATCTTTGTAATGTTTCCATGAAAATGTCCATAAATCACTTTTCTCAGGTGAACCTGATCTTCCACTGAGTTAGAGGCTGTGTGAACTTTTATTGCTACCAGTGAGACCAGTCTGCTGTGGTCAGCCAGTGGTTTGCAGCACATGACAGGATGCTGGTGGAGTATCTTCCTCCCTACTCTCCATTCCTAAATCTGATTGAGGAGTTTTTCTCTTCCTGGAGGTGGAAGGTAAATGACCGGCGTCCACATGCCCAAATGACCCTGTTGATGGATGCAGCTTGTGATGACATCACAGCAGAGTCCTGCAGAGGGTGGATTCAGCACTCAAGAAGAAACTTTCCTCAGTGCATTGACAGAGGTGACATTCACTGTGATGTAGATGGAAATCTGTGTCCAGACAGACGGAGCGTCTAGATGTCCATGACTGATCTGCAGCAGCGTCTGGTTTACAGGATCTTCAGTTTCTAAACTACTACAATCTGGTTTACTGAGCCAAAGGGAGTTTAGTCTTTGTAAATGTTTTTCTTTCAGTTGCACAATGCTGTGAAAAGTTGTAAAAATACAGTATAAAGTAAAGTGTATTCAGTGTCTTGAACTTTCTTTTACTTCTAGTTTTCTAAATGCCATACATGGTCTGTAACACTGTCTGGACTTTACACTGGGCAGCACTTCAAGAGTCATCTGTCTAAATGAAAACGTGACTAAACCATTGGACTGTTGTTTATACGATGCTGGTGTCAGAACTTGTCATTTTGACAACACTGACACTTTCATTGACATAGACTTGATTTTGAAGAGCAAATCTACAGTATTTTGATTAAAGATCTTGCTTTTGAAGCATGAACAACCCATTTGGAAAAGGTGACTTGCTTTTGCAGGTTATCTACCATGTTTTGCAGTTTGCACTAATTGTTTTGAGAAACGTCTTAACAGTGGTGAAAACTTTAATTCTGTTGTGAGAAATGCGCCAAAGCTATTGAGAAAAACTAATATTATTATAAATGATATGACATGGCACAGCCCTAAAGTAGATAAACTGTCTTTACAAATAAATGACTTGGCTTAAATCCTTGTGCTTGACATAAAGAACGTGATATTTTTTCTGATTACACACTTTTTAAATTTCAAGCACCAAACTTGTACAAATTGTTTTTATGTGTTTTTGTTGTGAATTTACCACTTCCAGGCACTAAATCTGTTGTCTCATCACAACCAAAAGCAAAGTCAGTCGCTTTTTGGTATTTTTCTGGACCATATCTACTCCAAGGAAATATGTTTTCTGTCATCATCAGAAATTTCCATCACCTTTTTACCTGAACATGTTCTTGTATACTGCTTCTTCTTTTTTTGGTCAGTATAGCCTGTTGGTGAGAGGCACTAAAGTTCAGCCTGACCATTTTGTGCTGTTAAGAGTTTGACTGTAGCACAAGTTAAAAAGTGGAGTGGTAAAAGGGCAGAAATGCACTTTTATAAGCTGTTGGTGCCAGTCGTATGATACAAGGTAAGAACTGTATTGGTTTGAGAATAAGGCGGTATATTTTTCCTTTAAACCCATCTGAAAAAACAAGTTTGACCTATGTTCGGGGTCCAGACTTCCATGTTTCTATAGTGATTGCAACGGCTGAAAACTGACGTGACCTTCAACAGCAGACTTCATGCTGCCGTCAGCCAGTCGACACTCAATCATGGCCCAAATTTAGCTGCACACATACAGTGAAGATTATGGAAAAATCAGCTGCATAATGGCAAGTGATCATGCAGCTTGAAAGTTGGAAATGAATCCGTAACTAAAGAGATGTTATGATGCAAACTTTATGCAGAAGAGTCTGCGAACAACTCTCAATCAACGAAGAAATACGAGGTGTTAGTGTGATGTTAGGAGATGGAGAGCCTCTAAAATGCTAGCAGTCACTGAAAAGCTAACTGTGGTCCCAAAACTGGCCACCATGAAGAAACGGACAGGTGAGTCTGTGAGAACATAGCTGACAAAGGAGACGAGCCGTTTTCATCGTTAAAATTTGAGTCAAAAAAGATGAATAACAGGTTTAAGCTTGGTATTGTTTCAAACAATAATTGAAACCTAATCCTCATTTGAATTCAGTTCTTCAGTCTGCGTCTTTGTTGTAGAGCAGAACAAACGTTATAACGCAAAGATTAAATACATTTTGACATGCTAACACAGTTTCACCCAAATGACTGTAGAGAGATGAAGTTTATGAAGTTGTGCAGGTGTTTCCAGCATCTTGTTTTATCACCGTCTTCCCTCCACCCAGCTAATACACAGGATCATCCCCGCCTATGTTTTTCTGTTGATTAGCCACAGCCTGTCTGCTGGCGACACTTGCACCACTCATTTTCTTACTGGAGCACCATCTGCAGCTCGCAGCCGTACTGTTTGCCTCACACTTTCAATTCCATTTAGATGCGAATGCCAAAACAATCAAATGGGAGACACTGACACGAACACTTATGAGGTGGAATTTGTGAGTCAAATTTTCCCTTTTGGACTACCGTGCATCCTGGCAAACAGATTTCGTAGATGAGCTTGTTGAGTGGCATCTTATTCGCGATGCAAGGCCACAGCCTCACTGAGGGATGCAATGATATCTAGGAGGAAAAATAAGCACAAGGCGCTATTGGAATGATCTTTCATGGCTTTTCAAATGCTGCCATGTATTTATTTATTAGACTATATATATTATATACAACTGCTGCGAGATACAGTTGATCTCATCTGTGCAGCAAACGCTTGTTGAATTCTACATAGGAGGTTGACTCCTAAATTGACAGCAGAGATGAGTCTCTTCACCAAGACAAGACAATGAAAGAGGCAGATTCATAAAAAAACCACATTCAGCTGCACTTTTTGAACATTTTATGCAGAGTTTATTGGCTCACATCAGGCTCAGGGCCATGATATGCTCTGAAATACTCAAAGCACAAGAGCAAATCTGAAATGGCTTTAATCCATTTTTGATCATTTTTCAGTTGGAAGCTATGATGTAAGGATGAGGTGGTTTTGAACAGTTAGTGGTTATTGTGGGCAGTTTCTTTAGAGTGATGTCATTATCACAGTACCTGCTGACGGATCTCGGCCAGGTCAGGTTTGTAAATGAGAACTGGTCCTCAAACATTCTACCTAATGAAATAAAGGTTGAAGAAGAAAAAGGGTTGAAAACGTTCTAAATGTAATGCAGCCTGAAAATTTGTAACTGACGAATTACAGTCTGCAACACAAAAAATGCACTTGGTTTTACAACATACTGCAGCCCTTGGGTCAAAATGACATGCCACTGTGTTCGACTGATGTTTATTTTGAGGTTTTTGTGAGAAGCAAACGGTGAGGTATTGTTTAGTGAAGGTGGGACAGGAGGACAGGGTTTAGAATACGTGGACAAGGGTCCATACAGTAAGGTTTTACAATAGAAGGATCTCATCTATGCAGTGTGAATCAAATGTTAGGAGAGGATTTTAGGTTTCGTTTGTGAAATTCTTTTCACATTTCTTGTGAATGTTTTGAAGGAAGCTGTTTCTACAGAAATGAGATGTCACAATGCGTCAAGCATCTTCAAATCTATGCATTAATAACCTTCTACTACAATGGCAATAGACTGACAGTAGTTCCAAAACTTTTTAGCTTGACCCAAAAAAATTACAACAACAAAGACTTGGGATATCATTGGTTGATCCGTACAAATATTGCAGAATGAAAGCATAATTTTAAAATTGCGTTGCACTACTTATGTTCTTTTATGCCTGTTATTTTTAGACTTTAACATAAATTAGGCACTGCCCCTATTGAGTGTTGCAGAAATGTGTCAACAAAGACACATGGATTGTATTAAACATTTTTGCAATTTAAAGCAGCACTCCGGAGGATTTCATCAAGAGAGCAGTTTTTGAATCTAACGTCCAAAGGCTCCTCCTCAAAACATCTCGACACGCGCGTCCGGTCGCGTGTGCGCGCGTGCACGCGGCGCATATACTTCGGACATGACCTGTACAGCTCAATGTGTAGGGTTTAATCACTCACAGTTCACAATCTTATTCCAACAATACTACGAGGGTCTGATGAGCCCTCTCTGTCCCTGCTGCTTCTGATATTAGCTCTGTTAGCACCGAGCTGCTGCTGGACTCTGAAGCTGAACTTGACTCGGCCCTGGATGAACTTTCTGACCAAAATAAACGCATAATCCTGTCAAGCCTTGCCATTCTGTGAGGTGAAAGGTTTAAAAATAAAAATAAATCCGTCTTTAGCTGGAGAATGGGTAGGTTTTTAGTAGAAATGAGCCGTGAGTCCTCAGTGAACGGCTGAGACGGCAGAGAAACACATGGAGCGTCCTGTACGACAGCGCCCCCTGCTGGTACAGGTTTGGTCGATGCGCGTGCATGTTGAGAGAATGCAGAAATTTGAATTTCATTGGCTGAAAAATGTCGGCGGCAAGAAAAAATGGAAAGGGGTCTCTAGGAGGAAGGAGGGTCTTCATCAGAATGACAGATGTTGTGGAACTCAACCCATAGATCATAGTTTAGACCTGAAATATCATTTAGAACATTTAGAAAACTTTGATACAGAGAAAAATAATCCAGAGAGCCGCTTTAAGCTAGCAAGCTAAAAAGCATCAGGTTCCTAAAAATAAGAAATTACTATAACATGTAGAAAATGTCCTTAGCATCAGAAGGTTAAAGTTTTACTTCCATCTGACTGCATTGGCATTATGTTTGATACAAACATCTATTTTATTCAGCTAAATGGCTTGTTTTATGATCAACATACTCTGTGTTTCACATCTGCACAACGGGTGAAAGCAAACTTTGGTTCTGACATGTGAATCACAACGTAAAACCTTGTAAATCTAGTCATCGTTAATGTAATAGAGTGCAACTGCGGCATCTCTCTCCTCAGGCCCATTTCATGGAGATACTGTCATCTCCTGCTGGTTGGAGGATGTCAGATTCTATTTTATTTTCTTTCACAAGTCAAATGCCTGAACAGGGACCTCAGCAGGGAGAAGAAAGGCCTGAGGTGAAAATGTTCTATATATAGGATTTTATACCAACACGGTAGAATAAAATTATATCGTTACTGCAGTTATTCAAATCACTCAGACCTTGCTTTCTTTCAGTAAGCTGTCTGAGGAGCCCTATAGAAACAATATGTAACTGTGTTTCTTACCTGAACCGCCCGTGCTCACTCTCTGGTGACTCTTTTGACAGCACCAGTTATTTTGCTTCACACAATACAAGAGTTGTTGGTTTACATTGGTCTGACTTTGGTGCTGTAACCTATTAGATCGGATCCCTTGGAGGCAGTGGTAGATGGGGGTTTACTGTATGTGCTGCAAGCTAAAATTACTGTTTGTGTCAACGGAGTGCTTTGAAATGCGCAATGTGAAAGCAACTGGAGGTGCGTTTGCTTAACAAATATTGTGTTCAATTTAATTTAGGCCTCATGAATTTTTCACCGTCAGCTTGTTCAGTTAAGAGGAAAATCTTTTAGTGTATACACCAGGACATACAGGAACATCACACTAGTGAAGTGAAAGGTCAACCCTAACATTGTTAAACACAAAACTCTTTTTATGGGGATTATTTTGGCCATTTTGAAGTGTTTCTGTGTTAAAGTTATAAATAATTGCTGTCTATAGGCTTCCTTATCTGCCTCAGTTTGGAGTAATACATTTACTCCCACAGGACTCCACCCTTTAAACTTTAAAAAAACATAAAATTGCATGTGAAAATCTGGGTAATGCCAAATTGATGTGTAAAGATATAATAGTTTGGAGATCAAAGCTGTGTTAAGACAGCAGCTGATCCACTTGGGTCTTGGCTACATCTGGACAAGTCATTAGCTCACCAGTGTTTTGGGACGTAAGCTCAACTGGTCTGAACAGAAGACCTTCGGGATGCTATCTGCAATGTGCAGGGCGATTATTTGTAACTTTGAGATAAAATTACTTAAAAAAAAAACTTAAATCCCTATTATATAGCAAACAAATCTCTAAAACAAATGGCACTACCAGGCCCCCCCACTGTTTGCTAAAAGATGGCGCTTTAACACAGCAGAGATTACTTTCAACTGCAAAATAGGACAAATAATCTGTTTTAGAGGGCATGACTAAAGCACAGAATGGAGCGAGAGCCTATTAAGTTGGGATATTAATACATTTTTAAACATATTAATTGCAATGCTGCATATTGGTTTGAACATAAACGTGCATCTAGACCAGGGGTGCCCACACTTTTTCACCTCGTGAGCTACTTTTATAACCCGTTTTGTGAGGTCATCTGCAGGGTCCTTGAAGCTTCAGATGCTGCACACAGTGTGTGTTTTGGCTATTGAATGAGAGATCCTTCAGGTCGCGCTTAATGGAGGTTTCGTGTTTAATGAAGGTTTTGTGGAGTGATTGCTGCTGCTGTAACTCAATCCTTGGGGGGTGGGGGAGGATTACTGTTCCATGATCGACCGCCAATGCCAGTTGAACGCGATCAACATATTGGGCACCCCTGATATGGACAGAGGAACATAATGCAAGAGTTGAAGTCAAACCAAAGCACACACCCCCTTGTGGCTGGCTGCAGTACAGATTTTATGGCCCACCCCCTCGATGTATGGGACATTTTTTTGACTAAATTATAAAAATACACCCCTGATATTTTTTCCCAGTTATTAAGTTGATTTATGCATAGTACCAACAGTAGGCTTGGGCAGTACTATGGTAATACTGTATACACCCAGTGTTTAAAAATAGCAACGATATCTGTTTCAATGCCGTCATGAAAAAAAAGCATGGTCAGGGTGGGACTGCCGATGAGCCGATGGTAACTTTGGGCCGGTCTGGGGCGCCTGCGTAGCCCCTTATCCAAGCGGCTCGCTTTCATAAGCACTTCCTTGTTGTGGCGCGAGCTCGTATAGCTGCGGGTCTGTTCTCGAGCTTACAGCGCTTCAGTCAACAGCTGTAGCCGTCCGAACCGAACATCAGCTGTAAGTGCTCATGATGAGAGCCATGATCAAAATGCCCAGTCCGAATTATGGTCGCAGTCCAACCCTGGTCATGGTAATACCGTACACCGCGGGAAAATGTGGAGGAAGTTTGACGGTATCAAAATTTGGGTACCGCCCAAGCCTAACCACCAGCAAACATTAAATTATAGCCTTACTTTTTAACAACAGAAGCAAATTGAAATGTTTCATCTAAAAAAAATTTCCAGTCTTTGGTTTAGCACTATTGCCTCAAAGCAAAGTGGTCTCAGGTTTGAGTTTTGGTTGTGCCATTTTTGCAGGGACTTTAACTTTTCTTTCTGTGCACATGTGGAGTCCAAAAATGGTTGCAGTCCAAAAATATGCATGTTAGATTAACAGGTAAACCCAAATAACCTGCAGATGGTACTGTGCTAGTGTGTGTTTTTGACACCTGTTGGGGTGACTCTTGTGTTTTCGCTGGTGCTATTGTGTTTATTATTGTGTCTAAAACTCATACTTCTATATGTGGATTGTTTTCTACGTGCATACATCCAAAACTATGACAGCTGATGTTGAATTCATTCCCCACAGAGTTGATGCTGAACGGGTAATCGGTGATCTTTCGCAATGAAAGACAGACCTTACGCTAATTTAACATTTAAAAAACAGGGTCTGACAGAGCCAACACCGTGTTACACATCAAAAAAATAGAAGAAACAGTCGTTTATTGATGTTTCAGATGTTCCTGACAGCCATTGTCAGCTTGGTGTCTTGTTAACACCACTAACAGAAAATATGGTGTCAAAACTGTTTAGGCACTCGCACATTTCTAAATTAGCGCTTCACATTTTAATAATTAATCAACTTCATAAGGTCTCACTAAATCTTTCATCCTCACCTTGAATCTCTGAGATGCGAGTCAATGTGCTTGTTAAATAATAAAACAATTCTATCCACGAGCTGACCCCTAATTTTTAAATTCCAGTGTTACTTGTGACCCAGACAGAGAACTCAAGCGGATGTGATATTTAATAAATGAGCAACAGGACAGTTCTTTCTCCCAAAGTCTGCAGGTCATGTTAGATGGATGTGTCTCCAGTTATATTTTATGATTGGGCTAATTAAACTGTCCAGTCCAGACATTTTTCATATCTGTGGCAGGAAACTTTTCTACCTCCTTTGAGGCAAAGCAGGACTGGGACAACGTGGAAGGACGAGCAGCTTCCTTTATTACAATTCCTATCTCATTCCCCACCTGTGTCCGTTCAAACAATTATTAGGTTTTGTTCATTTTTATTTGTAACTGGCAGTTTTTAATATCAAAAGGAGCAGAAAATTAGGGTAATAAATATCACAAACGGATAAAGTTTAAACTGGAAGCCATTTCTGTTTGGGGTGCATACATTCTGGATTTATTTCCAATAAATATTAGATAAGGCATTTATTAGAAAAGCCAAATCTCTACTAGGTTGATTCTTATAAAATGTGTGTTTATTTCATATAAAATTATCACATTCACACATGTCCTGACAAGATTGTATGTGTGTCCGTTTTTGCTCATAGCAACTGCGTTGCTTTACTTTCCCCACAGTTGGGATTTGATATGAGATTCACTGGACAATATTCAGTTTATTACTGCTGCGTCCAGGCAGTCCCTGATAAGATTAACCAATGTCTATGAATCATAGCCGCACGCTGTTCGAGGTGCTGGTCAGTGGCTCGACCGGTATATTCGGGATTATTCACCCGAGCAGTATTATGCTTTTATTTTATAAACAACGCTTTAAAGAATCTGCCCTCGAATGCTGATCCACGGCTGCCGCCATGACGCGGTGTCTCTGCTCTGATATTGGCTTTGGTTTAGACCGAGTGTGTGTGCAGTGATTCCTCATATGTGAAGAAGGTCGTGATGTGCCTGTGGGGGGAAAAAACACACTCTCTGGCCCCAAACCCAATTTCCACTGAAAGATTGAGGAGACCATAACGTGCTCGGGGCAGGGAGCAGCGCGCTCTTTCTTGTCTTGTCTTTTAATCACATCGAGCTATTAATTCTTTCATGAACTCATCTTGGACCTTTTTTAACCTTTTATGAAGACCAGGTGGAAAACAGAGGTGAGATTGCTGCTTCAATCTTAGCAGGAAGCTGAAAATTTTTAAAGACTTTGTTTATTATTTTAGCAAGTGGTGGGTAATATGAGGAAAAATAAAACTTAAAAATCTAATAAAAACAAGAAATCCAGCCCAACCATCCATTTTCCATCACTTATTTAATAAGGTCATATTGTGAAGGTAAGTTAAGGTCTAAAAGACTGTGTTCACAGGCCGAGAAGATATCTAATCCTCCAGTAAGTTCTGGGTCTTCCCCAAGACCTCCTCCCAGTGGGCTGTATGTGGAAGTCCTCCAGAGGGAGGCAACCAGGAAACATCCTTTTCAGAAGCCTGAACCACCTCAGCTGACTCCTTTTGATGAGGAGGAGCAGAGGCTCTGCTCTGATTCCCTACTGGGTGAAGGAACGTCTCACCCTCTCTCTGAGTCCACTTGTTTCTGGGATTTCATCATTTCTGTCGGGATCCAGATCTCATGACCTTATGGGCCCACCACTGATCAAGGACAGGTACAATGCAGGTGCCTGGTGAGAGCGGGGCCTGGGTGTGCCGATGTCTGGCATCATAAACTGGGACTGGGTAAAGGCCAGTATCTTAAAGGGTAAATTGCTTTCAGGGGAGATTTTCAAAAGTTTCCTAAAACATTTGCGAGGGTTCTCACTTTTTCAACTCACTCCTAAGGTGAAGGAGATCCTTGGACCTCTGGCCCCTTTAGTTAAATCTACCATCAGAAACCTTGGAGTAACCATTGACTCAGGTTTCACTCTAGATAATGACATCAGCTCCCTGGTTAAATCCTGCTTCTACCACCTCAAAAACATTGCTAAACTTGGTTCCATTGTCTCCCGTCCTGAAATGGAGGTCTTAGTCCATGCCTTTGTTGCATCCCGCTTGGACTACTGCAACTCCATCTATACATGCCTTTCTAAAACCTCATAAACAGACTACAGACTCTACAGAATGCTGCTGCCAGGCTTTTGACAAAATCATCCAGATTCACACATGTGACCCCTCTGTTGATGCAGCTGCACTGGCTTCCAGTAAATTCTAGAATCTACTACAAAATCCTTGTCCTGACGTGGAAAGCCCTGCATGGTCTGACACCAGCATACATTACAGCTTATCTAAAACCCTACAGTCCCTCCAGGTCCCTCAGGTCCTCTGGCCAATGTCTACTCTCAGTCCCCAAAACCAGACTGAGAACTAAAGGAGACAGAGCCTTCTCATCTGTGGCTCCAAGGCACTGGAACTCACTTCACCTCTCACTGAAGTCTGTGGACTCAGTGGACTCATTTAAGAAAAAGTTAAAAACCCATCTTTTCAAATCTGCCTTTGTTTAACATGTAGTTAATTGTGTCATGTTTTCTCATTTTCTGCTCATTTGTTTGCATCTGTGGTTTTGTACAATGTTTTTTCTTGCGAAGCGCTTTGTGATTTGTATCGTGAGAGGCGCTCTAGAAATACATTTTTACTTACTTACTTACTTTTGTTGCTTGAATTTAAAAAATTTAGCAAATATTTTCTTTTAAAAACCACAAAGTCATCACTGGCATCTGGAACTTGTCTGGAACCTTTCTCATTTTAGTTCGACTCCCTGTGATTAAATTGCTAGAAGACAAGGTGCACCCCATTTGCACTTAATGGCATGATTTATTAGCAGTATTGTGATATACAAATGTTTTAAATGTACCAATTCAGGTTGATTCCAACTGAAAATCTACTTATACAATTTTTCATACAATTTTGTGTCTCAGACTGATCATTAACCATTACAACACAATGAGATACTTAATTTAGGCTTTCCTATAAATAATACTATGATCTTTCAGCTTTGGCAGATCAACACAGTCCAATCATCACATCACCTGTCTCTAATATTTTAATAACATTTCTGGTTATTGTAGTCGACTAAAGGATTTTCCTACAGTCACTCAAATTCATGGATCCACACTGACAAGAAGCTGATGAATTATTTATTTGTATGGAAACATTTGAATCGATATAAAAAGTCATGCTTCTGTATTGACTAGACTAGCAGCACACATGCCATGAAGGAGAAATAACATTGCAGTAAGGTGTGCATACCTGCTATTATAGATTACATGTATCGCAAGCAAACGTATCGGCCGAAAGGAAAGACTCCCGTCGGGATCACCTGTTCATGCAATCCCTTCATTGTTAGTTTTTGCACACACAGATGAGGTTTTTTTATTTCTTGCCTGCACAGCGTTGACGGACTGATAGATGGACATCAGATGTGTGCGTCTGTTACATCATGCTCTCCTCATCTCTGGCGACGCTCCCACCGAATCCTGACAAATGAAAATGTTGCTCATATAATCTGCGAGGACCATCGCTGCCAAGATTCAGATAAACTGACTGAAATCAATAAACTTCTCTCCCGATTCTTGCTTCATGTTTCCTAACCTTTACCCTGAAAAGGTTGCAGAAAGCGTAGTGTATTTAATACAATTTATTTATTTTTTTACCTCTAAACACTTAGTGGGAGTCTGACTCAAGTCATCCGTGACTGCCTGGCAACACCTCACCATCCCCACCAGCCATCTTCTTCCAGTGTGATTAGCTGCGAGATCTCTCAGAAGATGGATGGTTCAAACGCCCTTGACTGGTTGGCAATAAGCGCTGCTGTAGCCTCCTTCCATCCTGCATTTTAAATCACTGTTGTCTGTTTGATGGCAGGCAATTACTTGAGATTGTTTCTCCTTTGTTGTACAAGCCGGTTGGCATAGTGCCCCCCTTTTTTCCTTCTTCCTCTCCTTGGAAGCTAGTGTCCTGTTTTTCTACTTGACAGTTGCACAAAGCTTGATTTGACTTTGCGAGCACAGAAAGATTTTTGAGTGAATACACTCGTAAGTATTGGCAGTTGCTTGAAATGTTTATTATTTTTTTTGCCATGTGTAATCTTGAGCCAATCTGAAAGAGTAATTATTGTTTATACTGATGATAGGGTGTCCTAAACCAAACTGTCCATCAAAGTATATTTTATATTTGCTCTTTTTTAAAAAAAAATTGTGAAGCTGTGATGAGAAATCCCTACCTTCAGAAACTATAAAAAGCGTCTTTATAACTTTTTGCTGCTTTTTTACTCACATTTGTAAGATTTTTTTTAATGGTGCTACTTAAATAGTTGAGCCAATTAGTTGGGTTTTCCAGACTTTATAAGACCCTCTTTTTTTAGGAATAAAATTACAAAATCAATTTAGAATCCAAACAAAACCATACTGAGCTTAACCGGGAGCTCGTCCTTCTGAAACAAAGAATTTTAACTACAGTGAAGCAGCAGTTTTGGTTCTCCGTCCTGAGAACAGGAGAGAGACGGTGTGTAGGAGGGATGAGTGACAGCTGAATACGAAGTCTGAATAGCCAGAGGAGAATGACCTTGGCATTCATATCAGAAGATGTGGGAAATAATCAGCAGCGGTGTGCCCCTGATGACTGTGCTGCAAACAATGAGCTTCACTTATGAAGGGAGTGTATTAAAGGCGTCAGTTTCACGTTTTTCCTGCTCTTTTCTTCTTTTTATTTTTTTGTTTGTACCTTCCAGAACGTGCTAGGTTTTGCCAAAAAATGGCTGCCTCTTCACCGCTTAGCATCCCACACAAAATATTTTACACCTATAAATGGAGGCAGATTTATTCAAAGTCGAAAATGATATTGGAGATATTTGCAGTAATTATTAATTCTTGTAGAGATCTAAAATGAAACTTATTTCAGTTTTGATGATCCAAACTATATGATATATTGGCTTGCCATTACTTCCTGCATCTGCATGAACTGCAGCATCTTCTTTCTCATTATAGTTTGTGTTGTTACTGGCAGAAGTCATTTTGCTTTGGTAATTTTGCAAAAATCTTCACACTTTCCTCCCAAATTTTGTAATTTTTTCAGCTTTGTGGCAGCAAATACATGTTTGTCACACTAATGCAATGTATGGAACAATCTGATGTTTGATTAGGGAGGGGGAAGGTGATTTTATATAGTACAAATAATTTAAAAAATAAATTCTTTACATTTATTAAACATTTTATGAGACTCCTGGTATCTTGAGGCTCAGGGCAATTGCCTACATTTGCCTAATAAGTCCACCTCTGCCTATAAAGTGATATTTACATGCAAATTGTGTTTGCGCTCAGTTTAGGAAGGAAAAATTAAATAACATCTTTCAGTCATTTGAAAAAAGGTCCAGCAGCATCCTCCTACCTACCTTTAGGGTTTCTGCCTTATTGGTATTTATTTGCCTTGTAGCAAGAGTGATTTTTAAAAATCTTTTTTGTTTGGTGTTCGAAAAACTGTCGTGCAGAATGTCAACAACGTGGAATATAGACGTCACGGAGCTCTGCAGCGTTAGCAGTCACCCCGGCAGTCTGTGTGACATTCAGCAGTTTGAAATGGCATTTATGACATTCAGTGAGTGAGAGTAATATATTCACCTGGGCTGGTTCATCTAGCCCTCACCAGAACAGACAGCTGCTATAAAGCCTATGTGCACTGAGTATTCTCACACTGTCAACAGCTTTCTGTAGCCAGGCTGCCTGATTTTATCACCCCAGAATGGAGTGAAAAGCCACCGATACATGATTTTTTTTTCTTTCTGAGCTGCAGCTGTATGAAGTGTGCTTTGTTTTTTGTGTCTTACATGTTAATGCACCCAGATTTTTCCTTTCCTTTCCATTGCACCGCAGCACGGTGGAGTGGCTTTAAGATGTGACAGAAGGCTATTACTCCCTGACATATTGCCACGCTCGTGTCATATAGCATTTAATTCATATGATGGACACGGAGGCGGGACTACATTCAAGCTGTCACGACGAGCATCCCTTTAAAAAATTTTCCTTTTTGTTCCTTACGCTCTATTAGATAACAAAATGACAGTGGCTGCCTTTCTCCAAGTGCTGGGATGGAAGCTTGATGCTAGAATTTTTATTTATCATCCTCGCTGAGTGAAAGGGATGCCACACGAGTGCCTCCTACACTTGCAGGAGAGAAGGGCTTCTCACCTTCAGCCTCGGAGGATGATTGTTTTCCCTCAGCTTGAGCACAGAACATGCACATGAATGGTTACATCACCCGTATTTGTACAGATGCATATTGGTTTATCACAAACTTTTGAGCCGATTCCTCATTGGTCCATCTGAAACTGGTGTGAAAACCCACTTGCAGATACCTAAACTTCACTGGAAGTAAGAAATCCATCAGACTAAATGTTTCATTGCCTTTAGTATTTGTCAGAGATACAACTTTACTCATTCTGCCCTACACCTTCATTTATTACTCCCTCTCAGCTCTGGCTTCGGACTTTTATCCACTCATTGATTTTCCTCTGCTTCACTTTATTATACTATTAGTCTAAAATCTGAGAGCCAACTTCTTTGCAGGTTTTCTTCATCCAGCCCTGTATGCTGAAAGCTGCAACTTCTTGCCTGCTTTCTTGTAGTGAAGCCAGGTGCTAAACATTGCTGACTTTCCTCACTTAATTACCCCCCCTTTTTTTTTTTACTGCATCCTGCTTCTGATGCTGACAACCCTCTGAACACCACAATCTCTGCCACCATCAGCAGTAATGGCTTAGTTTATGCTGAATGTTGTGGTGTGTTCAATGACCCTCTAATATGTGACATTTCAGTTGTCGGCGTTGAGCACCACCTTTTTAAAGATAGGAACTTGTTTTCAAAAAGCCAACATTTCTCCAGTTTGTGTGTATTTTTAACAACATGGCTGCAAAAATCATGTTTTTAAATGTCCAATTTAGTGCATCCTTGACCGCACAGGAACAGAGAGTTTACTTCTAAATGCTTCCTCCTCTCAGTGGAATTATCACACAACAGCGGCGGAGCTTTGGCAAGAGGCTCACTCGGTGGACGATTCTGTGCAGGACGGCATTTGTAGTGAATGGAAATACTTCGTCCTACTCCTCATCAGCTGCTGGATCATTCTTGTTTGAAAATTCTGGTTTGTATTTTCTTTTTTTTAATTATTATTATTATTTTGCGCTTGTAGTTTGTGTTATGAAATACTTTCAGCTACTACCACCTTAAAAATCAGCTCCATATCTGTAAAATTAACCATGTTACAGACATTTTTGTGTTTTCTTATTTCTATTAGCTATGGTGGCCATCTTGAATTGGATTGACTCTGAAAGTTACCGTAATTAGAGGGTTACTCTGTTTTAAACGCTGATTCAGCACAAAGTAGACTATGTATTGAAGATAGCTTTCGGCTGCTACGACACCAAAATTTTAGCTCAATGTCTGTAGAGCTGGCAAAGTTAGCCATTTTTGTTTTTTCTACGTTGGATTCGCTGTGACAGACTTTTTGACATTTTGATATCCGTCCAGTGGTTTGTGAGATATATTGCTACCAAACAGAGTTTATTTTGGTTAAGGTTGTGCTATATGCAACATTTTTTCAACCGATATTCGCCAATCCAACAAACGACATTTGGATGATAAATTCGCGCAGGTGACATTTTGGCGAATGGAGGAATGTAAATGTAAAATGCCAATTCAGAGCTCAAAAGTTAGAAAATGGAGGAACTGGTACCCAATAAACATAGATGTGCTTATTTGGGATTATTTTGGCTTAAAACTGGCCACTTATGCAGAAATAAACTGGCAGGAAAGGACTCGAACGTGTTTAATTTTTGGAAGTTCACTAAAGGAGACCATTTTATTTATATTTTAGTTTTTGTGTAATTTTATATTTGTTGTTTCATACTTAGTCGAGTCTGTAAGCCATAAAAATTGGAACGGCCCGTAAACACAATTCATCTGGAAACAATGCCAGTCTCTGTCTGTTTCTCTCCCCACCATTGTGGTTACGATTTAAATAAATGTATTTTCTGAACACAGGCTGCTGCCATTCTCTTTCTGTTGAAAGCTTGAGTAATAAAATAAATTGCTGTTGTACTTGGAAACAGCTGGGAAAAAGAAGCTTTGCTTGCAGCTGGAAGGAGTTGTGTGTACCGTTTTAGAAACTGCCTTATTTGTCATTTTTTACATGGGCTGTATCTTTTCGGCTTCAACCAGTTATTGTTATTAATTAAAAAACAAATTCATAGCCCCCCACCAGCGAAGGCCTCAGTCCATCATTAACAGTCAGTTGTAGTGTATCTGTGCGTCCAGTGTACGATAAAAAGTAAATTTAGTGAGAATACAGACTATTGCTGCACATAAATGGATATTTTAAACATGAATCTCCACTGGTTCCACGTGCTTTAAATTTAGTTTGAAATGCAAAAGGCGGACTGACTCATTCAGAACACGAGACGATGTAAAGAAAGGAAATAGATCTCTAGATGATCCAGCCCTTCAAGAGTTCTAATGAGAGATAATACTGTCTTCTGTGATGCCAACAACAACTGCTGCTGCTGCTGGAGGAGAGTCCCTGCTGCGCCTGAAGGACGTCACTGCATCCTGCCTCGTCCACCTTTTCTCACACAACCTAACCCCCTGAACATCCTCTAATTAGTGAACTCCCGTGTATAATCAACACAGCAACCGCTCCTGAAACCTAACAGGCTTGAAATAATGTAAAATGGGAATTTTTAACCACCGTCTTTGCCCGTCTCCATCAAACTACACTAAAGTCTGAGGGTTTTATAAGCTACTGTACTAGAGTAAGTTTGAATAAGCTAAAGGGAAACCAAATGAACTCCATTGGATTCACAGCTCGGGAAATAGCAAGCCATTGTATTTACAAGCGTGGATGCGTGCGCTCTCCTCAGTCTCTCCATCGCGATTCTCCACTCGAGGATTGAAAAGGCGTGTAGCATACTGTCCGCAGAGGTTTCTCAACACCGCCGTGCATTTTACCGCTTGTAAAGCAATCATTTCCATCTCGCTCTATCCCCCCCCCCCTTACACTTTCTGCATCTGGGACTGCCGAGTCAGCTCACCTTCGTATGGAGAGCGGCTCCCTCAACCGAGACGTTATTGATTCGCCTCCGTTTGTAAGAGGGGGGAAATGTTCCCAAACCTCTCAGGCCAATTTTGCTGCGCTGCACAGTCAGGAGGACCGCTGGGCATTGGACTGGGTGGGGGAAGGGTGTGTGTGTGTGATATATAAGCATTACCACCATACAGTCAGGAACCCACAGGCAGCCGTGTGCATTTTAGACGAAACCGGTTAAGATTGGATTAGAGAAGAGGGAGAAAAGCATACTCCATCGTGTATGTTTACATAAAAACATCTTGATGTAAAGGTGAAGATACGGGACACTCGGTGATGTATCAGTGTGACTAGGAGTACAAAAATCTAAAACAATCAAATTAATTTTCCTATTTTATGTCCCTCGTCTATTTATCATTGCTAATGTAAAACATGCAGCCAAACATAAATAGGAATGAAAGCTCATATTTGAATTTATTCCATATAATTTGTCAGATATGTAACCTTTACCAAATGTTTTTAATCTGTCAGAGGTAAATTATTGACATTTGTTAATTGGAGCAGGAGTTTGAATCATTTATCTTTTGCCTTTTTGATGATTTCACCTGTCCATACCAGGAGAGTTATTGATTGACTGAAAAATTGCAATATTTTGTTAAAATGCTGCATCGATGCTCAAAAGCACTGCATCATTATGAACCATTAAATACACAATTATAGCCACAACACAAAGCTACTAGTCTTGATTCATTTGAGTTATTTTAATATCCCATTCATTTTTATTTTTATTAGTTCTCCTTAGCAGGAACAAGTAAAAAAAAAAAAAAAAAAAAGATGAAGAATTCTACATGGCACTTTCGTCAAGACCCGTTGTTTTTTTGAATAAATAAACTTTGCACGACTCATTTCCTGTTATTCATAACATAAACTACAGCATGAACTAGATAACTGCTCAATAATATTTTAGTTGCCACACCATGAGAATCAGAATATGTTTAAACTTGACCTCTGAGACTTTATGTTATTAAACTATCAGGGAAACCAGAGCCCATGTGTAGCATTCTATATCTTTATTTTTTTATGTGTATCACACTACTGAGCCTCCTTTCTTACGTTCATTTCTCTCTCAGAGACACATAATTCAACTAGACCACATTTAACCAGCACACACTTCTACTTCAGTGTGGGCTCGGGCCAGTGAGCTACATCATTGCTTCATTTGGATCAAACTTCAGAGCCCAGGAGTCATTCATCTACATACCGGCTGTGTGTCTAACCTTCAGGCGTACCGCGCTTTGCCACTAGGAGAAATCAATGCCAGGGTGTGAAACAACGAGAATCCCCCATTCTCTTAATTCACCAAGGTAGAGATTTGAATAATTTATTTGTTTTTCTTTTGCTGTAGACAATTCAATATGCAGGCATTGTAGGATACTCTTCTCTTTTATAGAAAAGTTTTTTGTTCATTTCCTTATATTTGTTTTTGCATAAGAACTGTGATGAGTGTACGTAAAATACCTTGGAGAAGTTCTGGCTAATGACCCACATAAAACATAATGTTTGTTTCTTGGAAAGAGATCTCCAAGTGCATGTTGAGGCTCTCACTTCCTTGCTCCTGTACGCATTTGTAAATATTTCCAGATCTCGCGTTGAACCGGACCATGCGCGCTTTTTAACAAGTCTCTGGTGCCACCTGACTTTGTTTTACTGTGCCCACTTCACACCATTCTTCATCCGTCTTAAAAGAAGCACGGTGGTGCTCGCTGAAAGAGGAGCGCGCTCATATAAAAATGTCAAGGAGATTTAGACAGCTGCAAAATTCATGTGGTAGCAGCTCTCGGTTATCAGCCTGTCTGTGTGTTTTAGGCCTGGGGTCTCCATGAACCTTCTCTAGTATTGAAAATTAGTTCTATTTTTCTGTTTTGTTTGGTTTTTCCGTCTCTATGTGCTTTCTAAAAGTGCCTGCTGGTTTTCTTTCAGTCCAGTAGCTGTTTGTGTATCTGCATTTCCTTTCATGTGGTCTTTGATGCACACTCACACATATAAGTACATATACTCTCAGCTGGTGCCTTGCTATCTTGTTTTCCCACCTCCTGTGACTCTGTCTAGCTGGTACTGTTTGATTGACAGCTCTTGGTTTGTCTGGGTATCCGTGGTTACAGCCCAGAGGCCTGCGCTGGGGGACCCAGACCTGTCAGCACTCTCTGAATTCTGAAACCAGAGATGGATGGCTGAAAGCTCTCTCTGCCTTGCCTGTCTCTCCTTTTCCTTTTTTCTCTCCATCATAAATCCTTTTTCTTAAAAAAAGACATATTGTCATCTTGATATGATTTAAAATGGAGCTAATTATATGTAGTTAACTGTCAGGTGTGAGTATTGTAAAGAAACTTTGAAGTTTGCATGGAGTACAAAAGAGCAGTCAGTATCTTACCTGCAGTGACGTTGGTTAGAATGATCATGGAGGTGCGCGGTGCGTTCACGGCTGCATGATCAGGACCGTGAAAGCACCATGATGCTTGAAGCCGGGGGTCACTGCTGACTGAAACAGAACAAGTCTTTGTTTAAAACAAAATCAGAGAGCATAGCAGCATGGTCCAGCTCTATCAGGGAAGCAAATTAGCGATGCACACTTAGTGTCGCAACAGAAACAGTCCCCAAACATAGTTCCACATGGCTCCTCCGGTCTGCAAAGGCGCATTTGGGCAGAGAGATCAGGTCTGCACATGATATCTGGGGTGCGCTTGTGTACTGGTGGACTAGTTATGTTGACCCCTGTTAATGGATAATCAACCCAATGTTTCCTTTTCTGAATGCTGTTTTGTTATTTAATCAATAAATTTACCTAAAAAGTGTCTGAAAATATGGGATGTTTACATTTGTTCTAAAAATGTATTAGAGCTGCCAGAAGGATTATTTTCTAAATGTTTTAAATGATATTTCATGTCTAAACTATGATCTATGGGTAGAGTTCCACAACATATGTTAGTCTGATGAAGACTCCCCTTCATCCTGTAGACCCCTTTGCAATTTTTTCAGGCCGCCGACTTTTTTCAGCCAATAAAATTCAAATTTCTGTGTTGTCGGCTTTCTGTCAACGTGCACGCGCTTCAAGCAAACCTGTATCAGTAGGGGGCGCTGTCGTACAGGACGCTCCGTGTGTTTCTCTGTAGTTTCAGCCGTAATGGAGGAGACAGTCAGAGCTCATTTCTGCTAAAAAGTCCTCCATTCCCTCGATGCTGAGAGATTTATTTTTAATTTTAAACATTTCTCCTAACAGAATGGCAAGGATACACGTTTATTTTGGTGGAGGACTCATTCTGGACCGAGCGTTTTCTCATTTCCGGTTCCTGTAGCTTCAGAACTACAGCTGCTGTTCTGAAGCCACGAATATTTAATCTACAACAATTTAGCTTAAAACTTTTTCATATATATTAATTGCATTCTGTTAGATTTACTGATTATGTCAGTCTCTCTCATTTAAGTAAATTTTTACCTGAACGAGTCACCTGACTTCAGTCTGACTGATGCTAATAATAGTAACTAATAATAATGGCAAAACATCTCATTCTGCACATGAAGAGGCTTTAAAAAGCTCATGTTCATCTTCTGATGTATTTTCACGTGGAAGAGTTTCACTAGCTTACTTCCTTGCAGGTCTGTTGAAATCCAATGATTATTTGGGTCATCAGCTAATTTTGTATTGTTCCAGTGAAACACCAACAAAACCTACTGAGAAGTTCTCCCAAATTGTAGACACTTTGCATTTTCCTGTGCTATAAGCTTTATGCTTAGTGTTAAATGTAGTTTATGTCTGGATTTGTGCAGCCAACCTCTTCATCTCAGCTCACAGGCTTCCTAAATCACATTCAGATGTTGGCAAGTTCTGTGAATTTCCACATTTCAAACTATATTCTATTTATAATGTCAAATTCTGTGATTCTGTTCAAGTTTTCTGCATTGCAAAAACAATAGAACCCAACTTGTCAGAGCAAGGTCTTTTCAAGAACAAGTTTCAGTCATTTGATGCAGCACAAACGCTTCTAGCAGGTTATGCAAACAGTAAATTAAGTATTTTTACACCCTGTCATAGTTGCATGTCAGTTTTTTAAAATTAGTCACAACTGCCTTGTTGCTATGCTAACTGCATGCACTGATGAGCGTGATCTTCCAGTTGCTTTATTTCTCAAACCAGCAGTTCTTCCTCTGTATAATCTTACTTAATCATCTCCTGTCATTTTTTTGCTTTTTAAACCACAAAATTTAACTCTTTGCAGTTTCTCTGGATACGATTGGAGGGACTTTGTTTTTGCTAACCTGCAGCTGCCTGTGTGCACACATTTACTCGTGGCAAAACAGACGTTGGTTAGGTTGAGAAAATACTTTCCATTCTCACAACTATCTCATGCAAAAGTGACAAAATGTTGAATTTACTGAAACTGCCTGGAAAGTTGAGTTGTTTTAAATGATGGATATTTGATTAGCCGTTGGCTTGACTCCCACTATAGTATTTTTTTCCGCAGACGTTCCAAAATCACACCTTCCTCACAAGTAGAAGAAGTGCTCCACAGAGATGGAAACAGAGCTGAATTCAAATCATCGTTCAGTAAGAACACCTGCTTTTGCTGATCTTAATTCGCAAGCTAACAACCTGGATCGACTTTCCCAAAGGGGTAGGAGCTGCTACAACAGATCAGGTGTCTGTTTGCTCCAAAACTCCTCTGCTACAGCAGCTGCTTTGACAGAGACATGAATGACAGGTCTGATGCCAACATCACTAGTCGTTCCAATTCATGCAACCCGGCGAAGAAGAGGAAAGGTGATGAAGGAAGATGGGGTGGTGTTGTTTGGACTGCCTCAGGCTCAAGCTGTTATAGGCTGGAGCAGGGCTGCTGGAGTATGTGTGCGAGCTCTCAACCAGCTAATGAGAATATTTAACATTTGCTGAGTCCACAGTGTGGTGAAAGTCATTCATCACCCCACTGATTCAGCTCTCGCTAGTTGAGCATGTTGATTATGCAAGATGCATGCCTTTAGGCCTGAGGATGAGTCTGGGAAGGTGCATTTAGAGCAAAGAAACACTTCAGGATAATTGAAGGAACTTAATTATCATGATTTAAAAGCCGCATAAATCTGGAAATTCTTTAATCCTTCTCATCCAAACCCTTTGTGACTAGTTTTAAAAAAGTTACTGGTCATGTATTGAGCAGTAACATTAGGAAAGGTGCATTTCTAGCTGGTCAAATCCAAGGGTTTGTATCTATTATTTAAAACATTTATACATTTTCTCCAATTTTTAAAATGGCAACCTTTTTAAATATTTTATTTTGACATGTTCTGATTACACCAAGATGTGATTTTTGAAAGATCTTTTTGTAGGATAACATGAACCATAGTCATGTGAAATCTGAAAGGTGGTACCTTCACTTAGAACTGGTGAGGGCGGTGAAGGAGGCTTGAAAGGCATTGATTTTATAGTTGAACCTTCTTTCCTAGAAACTGTAAGAAGGAACCGACCTTGTTGCTAATGAAAACGGATGACATTGTTATTTCAGGTCGAGGTTTGGTGGATGCAGTAATATTACTTGAGTTTGTGACACCACAGAAGAATACGTGAACCACCTAGCTAAATCTAAATTATGAATAAACCATCTTCAGATGTTGGATTAGGGCTCAGAATCAGGAGGAAATAAGTAGTGATTTCTGCTCTTTGAGGCTGGCAGCTTGTCCACTGGGGCACATTGCTAAGAGCGCTAATTGACAGCTCGGACCGCTTGGTCCTACATTAAACTAAGCACACATAGCAACTTAGACTCACTGGTGGGATATTCTGCTGATGCGGCACCAGACGTAAGCGCGTTGGGAGGACAAAAACCCATGAGGGTTCTGCGGCAATCAGTAGTATCTGTGGTTATCTGTTTATCTCAGTTATCTGTGGATTCTGTGTAAAACTATTAGGAGTAAAATGGACTGAGATGGTGATCCTCAGCTGTCAGTCAGTGTGGCTGAGTATTACTCCAGCAACTTTTTATTCCAACTTTCTAAGAGCTTGAATATCTTCTGTGGTGTTTTCTGACTTAACCAAGAAAAGCCTATGGAATTTATATCTTTACAAACATAAAAGTAAGAAAGGGGTGCACAGTTCATTTTTCATTTCCGCTCCAAATGATAACATGCATACAAATATGATTCTGTCACATTCCCATGCTCTTATTTTCCAGATGATGCACTCTTCTTCTCATCCAAAGGGTTATCTCACATCATGTTGCGTTGTTTTTAACAAGTCAACACAATTACAGATTCGTATGATGCACAAAAAAAATATGTTGCCCTATCCCTCAAATATTTATCTACTTGGATATTTGAGCTCCTGTAGCATCCTGTGCATTTTTATAATAGTTGATTCTAATGTAATTTTTGTCTCATAATTTAAAGTTTCATAAGTTTTAATCTCCACTAATCGGCCACTTGCTGAGATGAGTCTGTGTAATCGTTGTTTCAGTAATGACCAAAATAATTTTGATTATGATTTTCTTTGAGCTACCCTTCAGTAAAACATCCCTAATTTAATATTTTAACAAATATTGTACAAAATAAATTGTTTTAGTAACAAATTTTACTCAGAGTAGTGATGGGTTACAAATAATAATTGTTAGATTTTTTTTGTGTGTGTTCAACAAAGTAAGATATTAACTTTTCCAGTACAATTTTTCATTTTACACTTTCAGCAGATTTTTTGGCCTTGAATAAAAATTTAAACTATCTTCTGTCTGTCGAATCATTTCAAGTCTACTCCAAAAACTTTTATTAAACATGTTAAATTATAGGTGGGAAATGATACATAATGATCATTTGTAACTTAATATTTTCTTTTTATACAGACACCAATAAAAGGCCAATTTTTATATGATAATGGTACAAAAAGTGGATTTCTGCTACTTTTCATTGTGTAGTATCACTCATTATACTTTAAACATGCATACAGTGAGAATAGTGATGGTTTATGCTTGACCAGCTTAATATTTGTTGATGTACTTCCTGTTTAGTTATGATTTTGAAATAAGTTTATAAGTTTTATGATGAAATAACTAAATATATTTAATCATTGTCTTGATACAACCAGATAACCTCCTGAAAAGCATCCTCTCAATTTTTTCCTTACAAATAATTTTACAGATCATTTAGGAGAAAAACACTATTTTGGATCCTGACTGCTTTTTGATATCTTCTCAAAGGATGTAAGATCATTCCATCAACCACACTTGCTATCAAAATATGCACTTGAACAAAAATATGTGTTGAAAAACCTCTAAGGCAGCTAGCTGTCTGTGACCTCCACATAACCACGCATTCATAAAGAAATGTGTGACTACCCCAAAAAACTAAAGAAGAAACAGTGAAGGTAGTTTCCAAAAATAGGAGGAGCCCCCCTCCTGTGTCTCTGTGATGTGTCAAACCAGTGACCGTGATTCAACCTTATGGAAACACAGACAAGCCAACGGGGTCGCAGCGAGGTGAACGTGCATGTGTACGGTGTGTGTGTACTGTGGCTTGCATGTAGTGACGTTGAACTGGTGCTGTAACTGAGGAGCAGCCTGCACTCTACCTGACCCCTGCGGCGTTGAACACAACACGAGCACTAAGGCTGAGGAAGCCCAACCCCGTCTGGCCGGGCGCGATGCATCTCAGCATAGGGACCCATGACTATTTAATGATCGTTTCCAGGGCCTGAAAAAGTGCCTCCTCCTACCATGTGTGTGTTTTCGCCATCCTCGGAGAGCGAACCCATCCCCCTGTGATTGAACATGGATGTTGGCTGACAAGTCAGCACTTTACTGCTGCTATGATATGTGATTGTTTCCCTCCAAACTGTGGGGAGATGGGAGGTCACACAACACTTAGGGTTCTTCTATTGCACCATGTAGATTTTCACTTTTCATCTGACGTTGAATGGCGCCTGGAAACAAAACCAACTCCCAGTGACCCCAAGCTGCATCCATTTTTAATTTGATGCAACAGCAAAAGATCCATTTTTAAAAAGACATCGCTAACTGCGTTTCTATTTATGAAGCTGTGATCATCGGTGCATGCTGTCTGTTGTAATCACAGAAACTGAACAATAGGCAAAACCTTTCATAATTACTTCCTATTCTACCACCAGGATGGCCATCATAAATTTCAGTATTGTCATGGAAATGAGCGCGATGGCATTTCCATATTGTAATATTTAAAGAGCAGGCTTTAAATCTAGCACTAATATATTGGTTTCCTTTCAAAAAAAGAGTATTTTTATAACAATTCTTCCATAAATTCTTTTAGTCATCAATTAGTAAAATAATTTATGGGTTAACATTCAGCTTAGATGATAAAATTTGTGATAACAGTCATAAATATTAAACACGTTTATGACTCTGAAACAGTTGAGTAGTCCAGACATTAAAATGAAGCATTTCATTTTGAAGAGCAGTTTTTAGTTGAAGAAGTCTGAAACAACATTCAATACCCTTAAGAATCAAAATGCAAATGAATTAGAAGTTAGTGGAAGATAAATATCTCTTCTAGAGTCACAGCTTCTGTTTTCACTGTATTTTATATTCATCCCTGGTTATCTTCTTTCGTAATCTACTGACGTTTCATTCATTGCTGAATTCTAGTTTGGACCACTTCTCCGTATCTGTAGTCGTGTTTAATGCCAATAAAAAAGTTAGTAGAATTATGAATAATATGTGTATTTATCAGCTTCCACAGAGACTTCATTAAAGTGACTGATGACCTACTGATGAATGGAGGAAACTGCTTTAGTGCTCTTGGAGCCAGAAGGATGCTGCTCTTGATCAGATCAATCACAGCATCCTCCTACATGGTTTAGAGTCCTGGTTCTAATTAAACACTCTGTACTTGGTCTATTACAGTCACACTACTCCCACATAGACATCACTCTTAATACCTTTTTCCTCGCTGTCTGGATTGATTTGAGGCGTACCACAGGGATGACGCCTTGGCCCTTCTTTGTTCTCCATTTACTTGTTATTAGCATATTCAAAATCACAAATCTGTGCACAATACACAGTTGTTTGTGCATATCTCAACAGAATAGTACATTTCTCTGACAAATACTTGCTGAGAAGTTATTAAATGTATTAAGTTGCAAGTCTTGTTGGTGCTATCAGTCATTTAGATAATACCCAGGTGGTTCGGAGCGTAACGGTAATGTTGAGTCTAAGCGTGGGTTTGCTCCTCTCGTCAAACATGTTTGTTTAAATTATACCGAGACAGTCTTAAAAAATCAAGTACAGCTGTGGCTTAAAGTTTTCAGATTGACAAATATAGTAATTATCTCGAAGTTTGCTGCCTCTCTTTTTATGATAGCAGTTTGCATAAACTTGACAATATTATGAGGAGTTATTAAATCAGCTGCAATAAATTGCAAAGTCCCTTCATCGCCATGAAAGTCGACTTAATCCCAAAACAATCATCTTCACTGTGTTTGTGAAGAAAGCTTTACGGTGCTGAAGAAGTCCAGCATGCACCAGGACCATCTCCTAGAGTTGATCCATTAGGAGTCCACCTGCAGAGCTTCCTAAGAAAATGCAACAGGAAGCACACACAGTGATGAGTATTTTTTTAAGAGGATGGTCTGATGTTGTGGGCAGCAAAGAAGCCTGATATTCTGCAAAATGTCCAGGGATTGTGCTCCTGAGGACTGGGATAACGTCATTTTTCGTGATGAAGTATTATTCTGTTTGTTTTGGGCATCTGGAGAAACGATTGTCCAGAGATGAAAGGTGAACGCTACTATCGGTCCTGTGTCACGTCAACAGTAAAGCATCCTGAGACTATTCGTGTGTGGGGTTGCTTCTCAGCCAAGGGTGTGGACTCTCACATTTTAGTCTCAAAACGCAGCCATGAATAAACTCCTCAACTTTGATGCTTTGCATAAACTTTGTGTAAATTACACTAAGACATTGAACCTTATGAAATGCCTCCAATCAGGTTGTAAAAACCAATGCTGGCATCGCTCTTGTTGTTCAACTCTTGTCTCGGTTGCTGTAATGTTCAGGAGTCTAGGTTCTCTAGGATCCTTCAAGATGCTGCAGGTAGAGTGAGTATTGGTACAATGAACTTTGTGATAAATGGAAATAAAGTCATTTTTGTTAGAGATACTTTTGTTTTTTTTACTGATAAATGAACTCCGTCACATCGAGCTACATTCAAATCATTTCTGAAAACTTTCCTTCTTGTGAAATCTTCTGGCAGTATTTAATATATTTATCATATTTTATGTTTATACCCTTAGGAAGTTTTTCTCCAACTCTCTTCTTCTTTAAAGACTCTTTATAATAGCCACCCATCCATTCGTTTTCTATACCCACCTGTTCAGGGTCGCTGGAAGCTGCTGCCTTAAAAAATACTTTTTAAATACATATTTTTTTATGTTTTAAAAGCTTTACAGTTTGTACTTTTCATCTTCAAATCATTTTTACATATTCAAAAAATTTATTTGCAGATGTACTGAATCATTTATTTGACTACACCTCAATAATATAATAGTTTTTCTAGTTAGAAAAGGTGACATAATATTACAATGTCAGTATTTAAGAGTAAGAAAATTGAGGATTTACATTTTGAGGACTGCACATTTCATCAAAGCTGTTCTCCTTTTCACGAGCAAATTGCAGTTTCACATCCATCTTGACGAAACTCTTTCAGGATTGTGGTTTTCCAGTGAGTTACTCTGCAGAAATGACTAAACATCCAGGGATGTTTTCAAGATTTCAAGAGGATGTGTTGTGGCTTTTCCTGGGTCTTCTTTTGAATATCCCTCAATAGGACCAATCAGTGCTAAACTGACAAGTCATTGTCTTTTCCTAAGCCGCGGTAATTCATCAGCACTTGAGTTAGCTTTGGCTGATTGCATATTTGACAGAGCAATCTTTGACATGTCATAGAAAATTTGGCTTTCATAACAAGCGGAGCTTTGATGCCAAACACAAGGAAGAGTATGAGTGGAAATGAACAGTTCACAACTCCTGGTCTGATTGCAAATTAAATATCCTGTGTGTGTCTGCGCCTGAGTGTGGTTTGCGTACTTTGTGTGTGAACGTGAGACATTTCCTTATTTCTTTAATCTGCTGAGATATTTAATACCGGTATATACATGAACCAAACTTTTCTTTGCACTGCCTTTTTTCATTTGCCATTTTTGTGGCCACAGTAGTTGCTGTCCAGCCTCGGAGCAGCCACCGTAACCGCTCTAATTAACACAAGAATTCCTCAGTGCCTCAACAGACAAAGAAGAAAAATGGCAGCCATTTTTGGTATTTTCACTTTTTTTGCTTACGAATGTAAACTTGAGAAAAATAATGAGCAGGTAAAGCAATACTGCGTTTTTTTTTTTTTTTTGTTGTTGCAGTTTTTAAATGCCAGCATGTTGCATGGATGCAACTCTGCAAGGGAAAATGAGGATTTCCTTAGAATAAAGTGGAGGGGGAGGCTATAATTTTAAAAATGCTGATTAGCACTTAGTAACTTGACTCAATCCCAGCTCCCATGATAATATGTTCATGTCGTTTAGAAAAATGACCATGACAAGCCTGGTTGGGGAAAAAAAGAAAAGCAAAAAGAAAGCTCAGTAGCCTGAGGATAGCCACGCTTCGAGTGTAGCCCAACACCCACTGTGTATTTTTCCAATTAGTCTTCCTCTACCTGAGAATTATGTTCTTTGATTTAAAGAGAAAAAACATGCTTTGAACATCAGGCTTTCCTATCTGAGGAAAACAGCTTCAAATCAAATGTAACACCAGGATGCTCAAGCATTAGACTCGTACATCTTTCTTACTTAAAATAAAATGTGCCTTTGATAGCATCTCACCTAGACCGCTGCTCTGTGGTGGTTCAAGTTCAGAATGCTCACTTTACCCACCCACTGCACTCATTTGTAAATGTGGTCAAAATTTTCTTCTGTTTTGGAAAACTTTCAGGCTAAATATTTTTAATAAAAGGTGAGCATATCCGCAGATATTACACTTCTTATAAATAATGACTTATTTCTTCCTTGTGGCAAATAATAGCAGAGAATATTGAGCATTTTTAAATAGAACTCTGCTGCCTTGGCGTCATCCCTCCCAGAAATATAAGACAGTGAGTGGCTCAAGTGGCCTCCAAAGAGTTGTTTGTTTGTGCACTAATCGATACTTTCACATTTACTCGAGCTCTGTTTTTGCTTTCTTTTTTTGCCTGCAGAATATGGTGAGTGATAGCTTTTATTTACAATAATAGGAAAAGAGTGCCACTAAAAAGCTCCTCCATCATATCCGACGAGTTGAGCAGTCATGCAGTCCGCTCACGACCTGCGCTGCTGATTGAATTTCCTCATTATTGCATTATTGCCTGAAGATGGCTCTCGGCTATGTGATGTCCTGTGCAAATGTGCACTTTATTTGACTAGCTAACCCCCCCCCCCCCCCCCCCC